>CAXDIV010000007.1:0-66002 GCA_963989385.1 Ctena decussata
AAATAGCAAACTGCTTAATTTCTTAGTTTACAGTTGCATGTACGTTTGAGATAGTGTTGGGAATTGGCTAATTTTGCTGTCGATCATCGCTTCTGCTGAAGTGACTAATAGTCGACTATAAATTAAGTAATAACAACTTTTCACCTTTTCAACACCTTAAAATGGTCTGTTTTGGGGTATACTTTAGCTCAAAGTCTTTTTAGAAAATCTGTAAAAGTTGTCACCTGGCACACAAAAATATTTTAGTATTACATTTGTATATTCATCAGTCTACAAAACTTAACTTATGAACAAGCCTGTTACTTAAATTAGTATGTTAGTCGACTAAAGAATAATTGCAGTCGATTATCAATCATGACCAGCGTTTGCACTAGCAATTTCTGCTTTGCGTCCTGTGGACGCAGAGGTTTGAAAATTTGCGTCCAAGACTCATTATTTCGCGTCCTTGCTAAAGTGGGTCGGAAAAACATGCTCACAACCGACATTACAATGGACATTATTTTTGTTTCTTTTCCTTTATAAAAAGCAAATAACAAACTGATATAAGATGCAATCTAACCCAATTGCAACAATTAAAATATTTATTCATCATTACCAACCTTTTATGCAGAAATAAACCATATATAAACAGATAAAACAAAGTTTTAACGTTCCGATGTGTTTTCTCCCGACACTACACAGTCAATACACATTATCGGATGAAATGGCTATAAATAGATCGGCGTGTTAGATTATATCTACTAGAGTATATTCATTTCAATTTTGGACATAAAATCATCAAAAATATCGGGAGAAAGTTGATATTCATTTCTCTATTAGTGAGAATCTGAAGTGGCCTGCATGTGGTGCATACATAATTACACCTATTCATCTCAAGTAGTAGATAAAATTAGCACCCTATCAAGCTACCAATATGTCTTGTCGGCGTCTTTGAACTTAAAAGCAGCTTGACTGGCGGCGCATTCTAGAAGATACTTTGCATCCTGTGGACACAGACGGTAATTTTTTCGCGTCCGGCACTAGTTAAATCATGTCCAAGACGCATTTTTTTTGCACCAACGCAAGCGCTGATGACAGTAAAAACAATCAATTATCAACTATAGACGATCATTGGCAAAACACTAGTTTGAGATATTAAAACTGGAGAGTGATTGTTCTTAGACATATCACCAGTAAACAATTCTTCAACAGGTCATTTCTGATAATGGTAAAAAGAAAGAAAAACAAAACAAAAAAACAGATCGCAGGTAGGGAAGTTATTAAGAAGAAGTAATTACAACCTTTAAACACTGGAAAATTTTACTACCAAGATGGAAAGGGCCAAAAAAAAAAAATCTCTTGTTTCCGGTTACACTATTGACCCTACATTTTTAGGCCTACTCAAACTTTTTTAATGGCCTTTGGGGATTTTAAAATCTATTTCTACACTATTTTAAAGGATTTTTATACATTTTTCATACAAAAAAAGTTTTATAAAAAAAAAGTTTGCCTACCAGCGTTTGCGCTAGCTATTTCTGCTTTGCAGGTTTGAAAATTTGCGTCCAAGACTCATTATTTCGCATCCTTGCTAAACTGGGTCGGTAAAATGTGCTCACAACCGACATTACGATAGACATTATTTTTGTTTCTTTTCCTTTATAAAAGGAAAAAAAAAATGATATAAGATGCAATCTAAACCAATTGCAACAGTTCCAATATTTATTCATTATTACCAACCTTTTATGCAGAAATAAACAATATATACATGTAAATAGATAAAGTTTTAACATCCCGACGTGTTTTCTCCCAACACTACAAAGTCAATACACATTATCGGGTGTAATGGCTATAAATAGATCTGCATGTTCGATTATATCTACTAGAGTATGGCACTTTCTACGAAATTCATTTCAATTATGGACATAAAATCATCAAATATATCTGGAGAAAGTTGATATTCATTTCTCTATTAGTGAGAATCTGAAGTGGCCTGCATGCGGTGCATACATAATTACACCTCTTCATCTCAAGTAGTAGATAAAATTAGCACCCTATCGAGCTACCGAGATGTCTTGGCGGCGTCTTTGAACTAAAAGCAGCTTGACTGGCGGCGCATTATAAAAGATACTTTGCATCTGCGGACGCAGACGGTACTTTTTTCGCGTCCGGCACTAGTTAAATCGCGTCCCAGACGCATGGTATAAAATGGTGTAAGCCTGTTGATAATTAGCTAATAATGTGAGCTTACATTATGAATACACATCAGCATTAGACACATTTTGAAACTGCTTGGACTATAACTGGGAATTACATATTCTTGTTTCTTTTTTATTTATCAGCTAAAAGAAGTGGTGAGGGAGAAGGATGGGTTGGTGGCTTATTTTTAAGCTGTACAGTATGATTTTATTTTTGTTCATTTATCTATTTTTATTTATTGTCATTTTTTTTAATTCTTGATGCAACATTTTATGCAGGATGTTTTTTAAAAAAGTGTTTATATAATAGTGTAAATATACAGAACTTTAAACAAAAGAAATATGGATGGAGAAAACGGAATAAACAACCAACAACGGATGTGTATATCAGGATGTTTAATAGATCGACGTTTCGGTCATCCAATGACCTTTATCAAGATGTAGAATTGTTAGATTTTTTACTGAAGTATTGAAAAACGGATCAGAGATGTCACGTGATGTTATTGTTCTAAAAATAGCTAGTTCTCGGGTTAAAGTGAAAGTAGAAATTATGTGCAGGTTCCAGTTTGGTTCAACAATATATCAGTTGATAATTCCAAAAAAAAAAAAAAAAATAAATAAATAAAATAAATAAAATTAAATAAAAATAAATAGATAAATAATTAAAATGAGATACAACGATATATCAAATGATGATTTGATGCTATAAATCCATACGTCAGTTAATAATCGCACCTCTGTATTAACAAGGAGATAAGAGCCCTGATAAGTGGTGTAAGTGCCACGCGTCTGATACCTCTTACCATATCTCTTACCACTTGTAGTTATTAATACACCAGAGTGTTATAAATGGAAATAACAGGGACATCTCAACGTCGATCTAGTAATACCATTAAAGAGATTTATTGCAACAATTAAAATGGAGTTTTTTTGCATTCATTGATGATCTATTATATTGATCGCTAATTCTAATTACTGATAAACTAGTAGTGGAGCAAACATGTTGGGCTATCTTTCAAGGGGGTGGTCTACGGAGTGTAACATTTGTTTTTGTATACCAAAATGATCGCCTGAGTCTATAGTTATCAAATTCAGCGTTTGCCACTTTGGCAAACCTTGCATAACTCTGCAGTGGCCAGTTAATTACGTTACCTCGTTATATTTTAGATATCAAAGATATTTATTGAAGTCAATAAGAAATATGTTTAAACAATATAAATGTATCAAATATTAATATTTTCTCTAAGAATGATTAAGATGCTATAGAATAGGCTGCTTAGAAAACAGTTCAGAACTTCTGTGCTGTTGTTTTCGTTACAATATAATATGTACCCCTCGAAAATTTTAAATGTAACTTAGGTTGTTGCATTTACAAACAATTTGTGATAAAATAGCACAAACTTCTTCAATATTCTAATTGTCTCGTTAAATACCATTCTAACAAAACAAATTTGAGACCTCTAGCTACCATACTTTGTCAAATATGTACTGTTGAACATGATTACACCTATTCCCTGTTGGTGGCTGCAAACTCATTTTCCCACAATTGTTCGTACAAAAGATGGCTAATAAGTTATTTTAAACTGACGAATTGGCCCTGTTGCAATAAGATCATGCTGAACATGATATAAAACAACAGTTAACAAAATGTTTTGACCTAACAACACTTATTTTAACCAAAGTAACGTACTTAACAGATTTAAATGTTTGGATTAAGCATAGGTCTTTCCCACCACGAATATACTTTTTTTTTAAATTCTGAACTTTCAAACAACACAAATGTGATGACAGTAGTTGTTATTTATTTTAAATTGAAATTTTTGCTTAGTTTAATTGCCTACTTACACAGAAAACAGTGTTATTTACATGACTTGCAAAGCTGAGATTGTTCTGTTGTTTAAATGAAGCCTTTGTTATTAATCTGTACATGAAATATGAGTATTTTTTTCATTAATAGCCAAATTACTTGTAAACAAAACCAAGGTATCAAATTGGCTAATCATGACTTACAATTTTTAATTTACGATTGGGTCGGATGACGAACAGTCAATGAAAAATGCGGTAAAACGATCTTTTCCTGGTGCAACGCAAGTGCTCTGCACCAGACATTTGAAAAAGAACGCAACTGATTACATGGAAAATCAGGTAGGAATGAATATAAACTGTAGGCAACAAATAAATGAGGCGATATTTGGGGAGAACGGACTAACATCATCCATGGATGTTGATACGCAACAACGTAGACTTCAAAATGTGCGCGCACTTCTGCTAGAAAAAGAAAAGGACATGAAATCCGAAAAAACATTTTCAAGTTATTATAATTCAAGATTATTACCTCTAATTGAAGCGTATGTGATTAAGCCCATGCAAAGGGGACAAATCTGCATAAACTGGACGAATAATAACTGCGAAAGTGCAAACCACGTCCTTAAAATGTCCACCGATTGGAAACAAAACAACATTCCAGATTTCATAAAAATAATTTACAAAGTAATCAGATCTGACCAAGACGAAATCTGTCGAGCAATTAGGGGCGCAGGAAACTTTTGTTTGAGTGAAAACTTTTCCCATCACCGAATCGATATTGACCGCTGGTCAAGTATGTCCGCAGACCAGCAGCTGAAAGCAACTGGAAAGTTTTTACAGGAGAAAGGTAGGAGGAAAAATCAGGTCACTTCAAGCGATGGCAATCGGGTCATAATAACTACACCTTCCGGTGGACGAAAGCCCCACCAAACAAAACGAAAACGAGCAGAAAAAAGCGTGACA
Organism: Ctena decussata; assembly: GCA_963989385.1. NCBI lineage: Eukaryota > Metazoa > Mollusca > Bivalvia > Lucinida > Lucinidae > Ctena > Ctena decussata. The sequence goes on from CAXDIV010000007.1 coordinate 4,944, forward strand.
CCAGCTAAAAGGAAAATAATCACTTAGATTGAATTAAACGCTCTATTTTTTTTCTGGATCAAATAGCATACAGCCACGTGCACCGTCGTGCACAAAGACTTGCGTTATACAGATTCACATGTGCACCGTCGTGCACATTTCTCCTGACTTTGGATAGTGCTCCAAGTAACAACCGTGTGCACCGTCGTGCACAAAGATTGTTTTTTTTTTTGTGTGAATCCAATATGTGTATGTTACTGGTCAAGTATGAAGATATACGTGTATTATCACAGGATACCTACCCCGTGCACAGTGATGCACAAACACTTCATCTATCTGAATCTGAACTGAATCTCAAGTGCACCGTCGTGCACATTTTTCCCCAATTTTTCTGCAGGGTACAAACCACGTGCACCGTCGTGCACAGATTTTACGTATAAATGTAAATGTGCACCGTCGTGCACAACTGACTGTGAATATGTACATATCCTTTCCAAGCATACCTACCACGTGCACCGTCGTGCAGAGACAATTTGGTAATATATTATTGTGTGTACACTACCGTACATAGAGACTTTGTTCCTACATTAAGCAGTTCATATGTGCACCGTCGTGCACGTTTAAACTGATATTTCCCATCTTAGTGCATAGCGACTTTAGTCATACACAGGATCTTATATGCACCATCTGGCTGTTGTTGGAGAGACAATATGGGTTCAAATTTTGCTAACATCTTACAACGTGCACCGTCGTGCACTGATTGTTTTTTTTTTGCAAAATCATATGTGACTATTGTGCACATGTTCTTACTGGTTGTTGCCATGAAAATGCCACGTGCACCGTCGAATAAATGGGCTGATTTTCATATATTTCCACCAGTTTTACAAAGGGAAACATCTTTTGTGACTTCCTGGATGCTTCAATGGACAACGTTAGCCTTCTAAAATTAAGTCTACTCTTAATAGAAAGAGACTGGGGGCAAATTGTTTTTCATAAAGATTGACCCGAATGTGGAGAAAACAAATTAAAATGGCTGAGTTGCTTCCCCTGAGAATGTACCCGTCCACCTTAATAAGAGTTCAAAGTTTCTTTTGTATCGTTACGTACGCAAATTCATTAAATTATTTTTCCACACAATAATGATTTACTGAGGTTCTCTTTTCGATTTCTTAAATATTTTTCTCCTGTTTTCATTGTAAAGACAGCATATTATCCCCTCCTGAAAAATAAATTATTTTACGAACATATTTCCATTATAGACAAAAACTTAGGGTTTATGATCATAAACTTTATTTATATTCTGTCTTGAATGAAAACAGGGCGCGTGATGAATGGTTTCTTTTTCGCTGTGACCGCCACTGTCCCACGAAATTACCTACAATGAATTTAAGATGGATGGATGGATGACTTGCGACTTTACGTCCTTTTTACCATTATTTCAGCCATATCAGGACAATGGGACGATGATAACGAAAGGATGTGTGCAAAGGAACCCATTTTCGGTAGGAAAGATTCTCGCCTGAAGCGGGGCTCGCGCCCGGTCCGCTAGATCAGTAGACCAGCGCGTACTGAGCTACCGGGGCTCCTCACATGTTCCGTTGAAACAACGTCGATTCAGTGCGCATGGCATCAACATTGAATCCCCGTTGATTGAACGTCATCTGCTGATTCAGTCAAGCAATTAAGTATGCAAGTGTTTTCTTGAGCTTATAGGAACACACATAAAAGGAAGCAAACATACACAGGCATGCATTGTCAAAGATACTCATGGGCGTAGCTAGGAGCAATAAGATGATACGCACAATCATTTTTCATAGTCTTTGAGGGTAAATATAGGGGCTAGGCCCCTAAAATATTTCATATAACCATGTATATCGGCAGTTGGTACTTAAATTTTGTCTAGTTTATAAAATTTCAGCATGCAAATATGCAGGTGCGTTTTGAAATTTTGTCAATTTTGACAAAATTTCAAATCGCACTTGCGTATTTGCCGTACACGTAGCTACGCCCTTGAATTACTCTCCTGCAACACCCGTGTGTTATTCTAATAAGATGACTTCAGGCTTTGACGTCCTTTTAACAGTATTTCTCATATAAGGACGAAGAACGGTTTTTATGAGGGCGATGGATTGCCGTTAGTTGCCGACATTCTATCAGGCCTATCTGGTCTCCAATCCAATTTTAGAGAAAAAATCAGAATTTCGAAAAAGCTGATAATCACATGCACTACTCATGCATGCACGTACTACAGCCGAGTGTGAAAAGTCTTTCCCCCAATACAGATTTTCCATAGACTTCAATGCATTTTCAAGTGTGCGGGGGTTTTTGGTAGAAAAACTGCTTGTCGGAAAATTTTAACTTTTAAATGATTAGAAAGAGCAAAAAGTTTTGCAAAAAAGTCAATGGAAAAATATTTTGGTGAAACACTTTTGACACTAATTGGGTGTAGTTGCTTTTCATACTTAGTTTAGGTAAAATGAACATGGCTTACGTTTAATGTGCACGCTGAAATGAATCGAAACTAAGAAACTTTACTTCTTTATTATTTCGTCTTTCCCACAATGGCAAACACGTAGGTAATGCGCTAAAAGGAGTAAGGTCAAGCGTAAACGCATGCGTTTCATGAAACTTTCATCACGCGTGGCTCTTCAGTGGGGTGGCGTCCTCGTCCCAAGAGCTGGACGGCAATGAACATTCATTCACAAGAATAAAGAATGAATTTTCATTGTTGACTGACTGGCCCCACACTCTTTCTTAGTTTTCTCGGCAAGAATTAACTTGAAGCTTCAGGTTAATTGTCCTTTTCGGTAACAGAAAAGTTCTTTTCGGGTGGCAAACCTAGCTCTTTTCGGTGACCAAAACTGGACATTTTCGAGTACAAAAAAAAAAAAAAATGTGACAAATCGTTCTTTACGTTTAGTAGGTTTCATTTATCAATTCAAAATCATCATATCAACATGAAATACTCTGCCATTAGAAAAAATAAGCGAAGTATGCTTATGCAATGAATTTCATACGGTTACGGTTTTGTGCCAAAATAGTCTGCAAAAATGAAAATATTTTTTTTATAATGGCCACTAAAAATGTCACAAATAAATAAATCCGCCCTTAAATACTATTTTTCATAACTTAAATAAAAAATAAAGGTCCTTTTCGGTGCCCGAAACCCCTTTTCGGTGGCATAAATTGTTCTTTTCGGTCCTTTTTGGTGGCACAAGTCCTTTTCTGTGTTTAGTAAGACCCTACTTTTGAGGTTATATTTGAAGTATTGGGTAGCTCAAAAGTAAAGAAGTTAAACAAACTATACAACTGTACTTTAGTTCATGTTGTTTTATTTTAAAATAGTTTCCCGCGTTTTTCTATCCAGTTCCCGCCGGTTCAGATGCATCGTATGCGAAATGAGAACCAGTGTGAATTTATAAATAAAACATGGGAAATCCGCGATCTTCAGCATCTGACTGAGACAGAAATATGCCATTCTACAAGTTTACTGACCCAAATATGCAGCTATATTTGTTTTTAATCTAATTTCAACGAAAATAGACAGCTCTAATGACAGATATGTTCATTAAAGTGTAGAATATAACTCGGTTTTGAGATAAACAGATTCTGAGTTTGTAACAAGTATCAGCTTTCATCAAAATAACTGGAGCAAATCGGACCCAACATCCAAGATGCAATTTTGGACTTTTATATTGAGGGAGGGTTAGGAAAAAGTGGGGAGGGGTGATGGTTTGAGAATGCCAGATAATCAGATTGTTTCTTAGCAATGGAATGGTCAGCACTAACACTATGAACAGTACTGTTCAATTACACTGTAAATTAAACTTAGGATGGTAGTGTTACTGCACTGAAATGGCATACTTTTGAGGTTATATTTGAAGTATTGGGTAACTCAAAAGTAAAGAAGTTAAACAAACTATACAACTGTACTTTAGTTCATGTTGTTTTATTTTAAAACAAGCCCCCCCCCCCCCCCCCCCCCCCCCCCGCCTTCCCCCACCACCAAAAAACAAAAAAAAAAACAGTTAAGTACTCGAAACAACGCGTCAAAGTTGCCGTCAAAAAGTCTCCCTGATGAGGAACTCAATCTCCCTGAAATGAAATCCAGATCTCCCACATGGTCCTCAAGAGTTCATCACATGTATGCTAAAGTGGCTTTCAATGACTGCTGTTCTTTTGCTTATATACGCTTGTATGGAAAAAAACAACTGTTTGTGACACCAACAATATGCAGGGAGAGGTAGTTTGGTATTTATACATACATGCAAGTGCTATGGTTCTTGTCACTTTATCCGCGGAAACCCATGACAGTGAATCCCCTACCACAGTGTTACACTGTGAACACTGGAATATCAATGGATTTAATTCGGACAATGTGGTCCGGTCAAGGTTTGACAGTGAAACTCCTGAATCATCGCCATCTGTCATCATTTTTACGAGACTCAGATATTTGTATACTTTCGTTTTGATGACATTCAATTTTCGCGGGAAAAATCTCGACTGGAACCCTTCCAATATCGATAAAACCTTTTTCCAATATCGATAAAACCTTGACCCAATGTCTGTTATACTAAATACCGCTAGGTATCCTCTTCCTTGAAATATCTGTCCAAAACCTACATAGATGGGAAACTGTCATCCAGCTGTGAAACCCTATTTCAATAGTGACAGATTTTGATTGATTGATTGATTGATTGATTTGATTGTGTAGGCCTATTCGGCGCATCGGCTTATTCGGCGCACGTTATGTAACGCCATTTACCGTTAAACACGTGCTGATAATGTTTGTCGGCTGTTTTCGAAGCAGTCCTTCAAGCGGAGATCTTTATATGCGGTAAAGAAGATCATTTCTGGCCAGAGGGTTAGTTGCACTTGGTTTTATGCAGATATTTGCAGTTGTCATGCGACGAATGTTACTTGCAGCTCGGCATATGAAGTTGAATACACACCGTATTTCGCAACCTTTGTTTACAAAGACAGTGGCTCTGAGTACACATCACGAATGTAGGTCAACTCACTTCAGCAGCGTTTGTAAATAATAATTGTCGTCACTCTTTGCATGACTTGCATAACTGCACATAGTAAAGAAGTGAATTATAAACTAACTCACTCAGCTAATGTCCAAAGGATCATGATTTAACAGTGCTAAATAATTGTTGAAACTTTCCACAAGCTCCTTCTAAAGCCATTCTGCAGCCCGCTGAGAGACGTCATGATCATAGTCTGTTTCACAAATTTAGCCCATTATTTGTGTCAGGATTCTGAGGAATAAGACCTTTTCAGAAGCTGCGTCGAATTGGCCGACAAAAATGGGGTCCCTCATGCACAGTGGTACATGAGTTTTGAGTTTCTTTTCATATTGTGATCAATACCAGATGATGGATTATTTTAGACGAAATAAAGGGTGATTATTGTACTTTATAAATACAACATCTGTTGTTATTTATTATTGTTCTTATTTACATAGTTAACGATCCTTTGCTTAAGTGCGCCAAATAGGCCGACAGCATTGTACATGTACAACAATAACACAGCAAATTACATAAAAATGATTGAAATTTAACCGTTTAAAATATATAACTGTATATTAACTGTATATTGAGAAATCGTGCAACGAAAGCAGTCAGATATGCTCGTAGGAAATATGAAAGAGGGGTAGCAGATTCAGCTATAGATAATACAAAGGCTTTTTGGTCATATGTCAAGAGTAAAACAAGTACCGAATCGAGTATTGGGGACCTAAAGGACCGAAATGGAGTTATAAAAAGTGACATAGAGGATAAAGCAAATATCTTAAACGATTTTTTTGCATCTGTTTTTACTGTTAAGGGAGATTCGGTAATGAAGGATATTTCTCCGAAAAGTTTAAGGACCTTGACAGATGTTGTCAGCAGTGTATATAAGACTGAAAAACTTTTGACAAGTTTAAACCAAAACAAATCTTGCGGACCCGACGAGTGTCACCCCCGATTACTGAAAGAGGCAGCTGGTGTATTGTCAAAACCCATACATGACTTATTTAGTAAATCCTTAGATTCTGGAGTTTTACCCTGTCAGTGGAAAGACGCCAATGTTACTTGTATCTATAAAAAAGGGGATAAGTTATTGCCAGGCAACTATCGACCTGTGAGTCTTACGTCAGTGTTATGTAAAACTTTGGAGAAGCTTGTTAGGGAAGCTATTATGACACATTTAAATACCGATAATCTTTTGGCTGATAGCCAGTATGGATTTAGACAAAATAGGGGCTGTATTTTGCAGTTACTGAAGGTAGTTGATAAATGGTCACAGGATATTGACAAAAATAATCAAATTGACTGTGTTTACCTTGATTTCCAAAAAGCTTTCGACACCGTGCCCCATAGACGTTTAATAAAGAAACTGGAATCTTTTGGAATTAATGGAAATATTCTGAATTGGATAAGGAATTTCTTGACAAACAGAAGGCAGAGAGTGGTATTAGATGGAACATTCTCAGAATGGAAACCTGTTATATCTGGTATCCCCCAGGGGAGTGCTTTGGGACCAGTACTTTTCATAATATATATTAACGACCTTCCGGATTTAGTGAAATGTTTCTGTAAACTTTTTGCAGATGATACAAAGATATATAAAAGTAAAAAGTATGCAAAGACAGGAACTGAAACAATCAAAATCCAAATCCAGCCCTCAAACCATAGTTGGAAACAACTAAGATTACAAATAATCAAGATACAGAGAACATATGGCCAACCGAGTGAGCAGCTTGTTCCCAAAAGGTGGCCACTCAGCAACCCAAACCGAACCAAAAATAATAAGAACATACATAAGGTAAAACATCACAGAAACTCTGACACCAAAAAACAGGCAACAGAGAACCACAACAGAACTACCGCCTTGGAACGGTCAGTAATGAATTACTGGGGGCTTAAATCGATTTTACAGGCCCAACCTCACCCTCAGTTTCTGAAGTGGTACAAAACATTTAGTTGGTTGTTCGGTTCGCATGATAACCCTCTAACTCGTCAATGAATCATCACGGTAAACACATAAATCAAATTTCAACACCATGAAGAAGCAAAGACGAGGACTCAACAGATACAACGGACCGTCTGACAGGTGGAGATCCCTGGCCTGCCAAACAACCCCACTGGAAATCTGAAGCAAAAGAAGGTCACCAGTTGAGCCCCGGTGGACCAAGCAACAGACAAAAAGGCTCCGGTCCCAACCAACTAAAATATATAGCTTTAGGTCGGGGCCATCATAGAGTCTGACGCCCGATCCCCCGGTGTGCAATTAAAGAGTGCAGCAAAGTTATCAACCGTGATTGGGTTAATCACTAAGCATGCAGACTGTCGCATAACATTTAAATTATAGCCAATACGTTTGTGACGTATTATTATTTTTCGGAATTGATCAGAAAAATCAGTCCTACCCTTAATCTTTTTGAATTTGTATACTAAGTCACCATAAAATTCTGGTTCCGATAGGCCTTGGTGTAAAAGAAATTTTAATCCGACATCAAATTTTGAAACCAATTCATGGTGTCTGCGATAGAATTAAGAAAAAGCCTTTCTAAGCTTATGATACCGATAGCCCTGTTGAAGAAGTTTAGCAGTTAAACATTTATTACGAGCATTAAAGTCATCTACATGACTACACACTCTAGCAAATCTTACAAGTTGAGATATATACACTCCATAAGAGGGAACGTCACCATCCAAAAATGGAAAATTAAATATATCAAACCTATAGGATCTGTTCAGGACCAAACTTTACTTCAAGAGGACTTATTTTCAGTCTGCGACTGGTCTGACGACTGGCTGTTATTATTTAATATACAGAAATGCAAATGTATCCAGTTTGGGAATGTTAAATTTGAATACGATTATAAGATGAGAGATTCTAAAGGAGTTATTCGCCCATTACAGAGAGATATTCAGGAAAAAGACTTGGGTATACTTTTTCAAGAAAACCTTAAATTTGATAAACAAATTTCACAGTCAGTAGGAAAAGCCAACCAGATACTGGGTTTGATCAGGAGATCTTTTGCATATTTGGACAGTAGTTTATTCCTGAAGTTGTATAAATCATTAGTACGTCCTATTATTGACTATGGAAATGTCATATGGTACCCATTTACTAAAAAGAACAAGAAACTAATAGAAAATGTCCAGAGACGAGCTACGCGATTAGTTCCAGGATTATATGGTCTGTCTTATACAGAAAGATTATCTGCTTTGAAATTATTCTCATTGGAGTACAGACGTAAACGAGGGGATATGATTCAGTTGTTCAAGATTTTGGATGGAATTGAAGATATCCAGGCAGAGTCTATGTTTACATTTTCTTCTAATACAACAAGGGGTCATTCTAAAAAGTTATTCAAGCCAAGATGTGTTAAAGGATTTCGACAGCATTCTTTTTGTATCAGATGTATTGATCCTTGGAATAGTTTGCCTTCAAAAGTAGTAAATTCGAAAACAGTGACAGAATTTAAAAACCAACTTGATATAACCTGGAAGCATCAATATTACGACGTTAGTGAAGTTTATTAGGGGCTCGGAACGGGTGGCTAGCAATTCTTGTGTTAAGAAAAGAGCAACAAGTATTTCCATATATGAGCATAAACCGGAAGTGACTGATCACACTAAAAGTTTTACCAATATTGGCGGTGAAGACAAGCCGAAAGGGCTTAAAGATTCACCGTTGGATCAAGTACGATCAAGTACGATATATGAATATATTTATAAAAATGCACTTTGTAAAAAACAAAATTCTTTAGAAAATATTATACATGTGTATATCTATCTGTAAAATAGGAAAATACGTATTTTGATTTTTATGATTTAAATACATGTATTTAAAGTCATGTCACGTTTCTGGATTTTCGTTATCAAAGCTCAGTGAGTCGTCATAGACAATATACTTACTCATCGTTGGATCTGGCACCGGAGTGTTACCGTCAGCAAGGCTTCTCCACGAGCCACCCCCATCTAGACATTCTAAGAGTTCCAGTGAAGAATAAAGTTTTAACCGGATCACACATTTTACAAACGAACAGAGCAAAGTTGAATCAAATTGAAATAAACCCAGTGTGTCAGCTGTGAAGAAGAAGATGAAACACTTCAACACTTCCTGATCGACTGTAAGTCCCTGGAAGATGTTCGAGAACCTATTCTCATTGACGATTTACATGTTCTTGGTAACCTATTTTATTTATTCACAGTTTCATGGCAACATATACATAAAAGTACATACATGAGCCAATGGATTTGACGTAGGCACTGCCTATATTTGTCCTCTCCTGCTCCAGTTGGTGTAGCAATACAGATACATCATTATATTTGATGACATGAATATTAAAGTGCTATACAAGAATTTTGTTACTAAAGTGTACATACATATGTCATGGGCTCTTAAAAAATCTCACGCTCCGGCTGAGGATCGAACCGGAGACCCTTCGATCTAAAGTCGAGCACTCTACCACGTCGCTATAAAAGCCGGCTTGTACCGCAAGGTAGTACAAGTGTATGATATACCTAACCTATACCCTGTGACACATATAAACTAGAAGGAATTGATATAAACATGAATATAACTTAACATTTTAACAAGAAGTAATATCAATGTTTGTCCACACAGTAACTACCTACACATGAACCTATACGAGTCTGAAAATCTAACCCACTGGGCACACAGCGTTAAATCAACATCAAATCAACGTAGAGTCAACGTAATTTTAATAATGATAATAGTAGTGATAATAACCTACTTGACAAGCACCCTGTGAGTGCTAACTATAAGTCACTTCAGCTTCTAGTGGACAGTGACATTGTTATACAAAACAATGAAAGTAACATAAACTGTGATGTCAGATACCTTGTGGACTCTCTACATTATCATAGTAGAAGTCTTATTCATTTTATAAACTACTTGCAGTCAAATATAATAAACTCCAATTAGTACCGAAACGTAAGAGAAAAGAAGAGGCGCACAGCAACCCGCATACTTCATCTTAACGAGATACAAATAATCAGTCTTGTCAACCCTACGGATACACTGTAGTGACATTTCATAACTTGAACATGCTTATATTTACATGTATATGACGCTGGATTATTGGTAAATATTCTTCGGTTAGAACTTTTATTGTTCTTGGCTCTTAATTTTGCTGTAAAGTGCCTATGAAGGTAGAATCTAGACAGATACAATACATGACAGTAGCACAAGGTACAGCGGGGTGGCGCAAGGTATGCATAAGGTATCATGTGATACCTTGCGGTATTTAGTATGCACCATAAGGCCAGGCTGGATAGAACCGGCCAATTTACTTGACTTGACTTAATCTGACTTGACCGGTGGTATATTTTATCTATAGCGAGAATCTTTGGAATCAAGACATACCAATCGTCAACTCGTCATAGCCAGATACAGTTTGCAGTTCGGTGAAGGGAATTAATCGTGTCGTTTCTGGCAAATATTCCAAATCGATACCTGCAGTTAATTCCACATTGACCACTGAAAGATTATCGATAAGGTTACCTTCAATTAGCGAATTAACATATACTTCACTCGAGGCAGCAAGCATGAAGCCGGACTACCTGTAAATTTTGAGTAACCTGTTCAGTTATGCAGGAGGAATTTGACATCTATAAATTTGTGAATATCCTCAAATTCATAAAAGTGAAAGTTTATCCAATTATCTTACAATGCATTGCCTTTAAAAATGTATAAGTTATGATGTTCAAGATCCTCAATGACGTTGAACAGTGATGTTCAAGATCCTCAATGACGTTGAACAGATCCCTTCATTACAATCTTTATTCCAGCTTCTACAAGAAAAAGGCCTCAACATACTCAGAAGTACAGATAGATCCAAGCTTTAGTCGGTTTATAGTGTAGCGTATGCTGGGTTCTCCATGAAGTTAAGCTACTGGTCACCCATCAAGGACTAACCGCCGATCTACATTGCTTAACATCACGTAAGAGCCAACCATTTTACCTCCATTGTCAAAGGCTGTATGAGTAGTTTGTATACCTACACCCGTTACATTTCCCTCTTCTCTTGACTTCGACCCGAAAGTACCAACTGCTCACATCGCAAGCAGGAACTTGTTTCTCTACATGCCTGGGTCCGGAAATGATAGTCATGTCATCTCCCATCAAACCGCTGCTCCCGAATGTAGCGTCTGCCGTGTCGTCCACAAAGTCAAGCTACCGGTCATCCATCCAGATACTAATCGTGATCTCTGTAGTCTCCTATTAGTTTCGGCATTAAAATTAAAGTATTTTCGGTAGTTTAGTTTTAACGCAAATACTAATAGAAGACTACATCCTTGTCCAGAATCCTGCATTTCCTAAATATTTGAACAAGCCATTACCTCTTTTTCAATATTCTGTATCTACAATCGGCTTTTTAAAGAGCTGTTGGCATCGACAAAAGAATGTTTCGGATTCTTAGCAAGCGACTGGCTTTGCTCTTGTCAGTAATGGAAATCTTTGTGTTTGACGCAACTGTTTGATGCGACTGTCGCCGCGAATCCGCGCTCCCTCTTTTATCCTCAGCTGCATAGTCTGCAAATCTCTATTTTTTTCTTTCTTTGATTTTTTTCTCTGTCTGTCTGCTCTCTCAACTCCCTTTCTCCAGTTTTTTCTTCTTTCCTGTTCGGAAACTTTTCTCCGTTATTTATTTTCATATTTGTTCCATCTGTTTTTGAAATATGATATCATCCATGTATTTTCTTGATAATCTGGTATATTATTTTTGACAAACTGTCGCCATGATGTATACATGTAAGAAATGTTTAGGGAGAGGAACTTTATAAGTACTTGTGCTTTCGTTCCAATCCTATTATTTGTATTGTACAAATGTTTATATGTAATGAAAAAGTTTGAAATAAATATGTTTAAAGCAACAAACTTTAGGACCATTGTTTGATAGATGATACACTTTTTAAACACTTCTGTCCCAATATTTAGACTATACTCATGGTGAATCCATATGAGAGCTATGACATAAGAAATTTGCAAGACAACTATAATCTTAAAGAGTTCCTTCAAGAGCAGAGAATACATTCAAAAGAAGGAACATGGGCCATACTTCGAAGTTTCGGCTATTCAATTAAAATCTTAAAAGATCAAGCCTCATCAGTGACCCTGACTTATTCTGGTGACGAAAGACAAGCCTGTACCTCCGGCAGTTTGGCTGGAGTCTCTCTGGGTCATACCAGCTTGAAACATACATATATAGGCCAATAGCTGAAGGCTCTGCTCAGTCTGTACACATGCACTGGTAAAGGCTGATCTGAGTCTAGTTTGTTCGTATTATCTCCAGACTCCTATTCTCGTATTACATATTTTGAGAAAAGTGCTTGGAAACAAAGAAGACCCAGATCAGGCTGGCTGCTCAAATGTAGAGCTTCGTCAGACAGCCTAAGCAAACAAGAAAATAATGTAGATCCAGCTCAGACTGCCTCAGCAAACACTGTAGAAAAACAGAGAAGACCCAGATCAGTCTGCTGGTGGGCCTCCGTGGCCTCCGGATTCAAGGTCTCTCGGCGCACTTTATGAGCAAATTTCAGATGTAGTATCTGTAGGCTGGGGATAGATAAGTCCTGTTTATGTGCTGAAGCTTTTTTCTGTCAGGATCACTGATGAAGCTTGAGTAGTCGAATCTTCGAAGTATGGCTCATTTTCCTTCTTTCGAATGTGTTTCCTTCTCTTAAAGGAACTTTTTAAGATTTAATTTGCCATACATTTTTTTGGAAATTTGAAATTGCCATTTACTTTCGTAATGATAAATCTGTCACAGAAAAGTTTCTTCGGTGAATTCTATCGTACGTTTATTATTATTATTAGTATTATTATTGTTTTTATTGTTTGTTCCACCTGCTTACTTTGCGTCGTTATTATTTACCGAAATATACTTTATTATTTATCGAAATAGGATTTTAAATATTATCAGAAAAACTATAATATCATCCAAAGTATATTATTCAGTAATTGCTGCATTTAAATACTGGCAAGTGAGTGACCATACAAAGACAAAAATCAGTTTGCAGTCTAGCTGCACAGTGATACTAATCAGAGGCTCATTACTTGGTTCATTTATTCTCACTACCGATGCAAAAAAAATGCTAATATGGAATATTTCTGATTTTATCTATTCTGGCAATATACAAGTTTATTTGATAATAAAAATATATATTGGTATATTGCGGTATATTCCCCGTCAGAAAGAGCTAACACAAAAAATTGAGATGGCATAACGACGAGCTGCAAGACCTGTTACAAATCGTTACAGGAACACCAGCAGCGTATCATCCATGCTAGAGACTCTCCAGTGGGAATCCCTTGGATCTAGGAGAACAAAGATACAACTGACTCTGCTTTTTAAGATTATCCATGAATTGGTGGTCCATGAATTGTTGGACATGAGAGTTGATGATTAGCTTATCTCTTCCACAGCAAGAACCAGATCAGCAAACTCCAAGAAGTTTCGGCAGATTTCTACACGTATAGAAACCTATAAATTTAGCTTCCCCTCCTATTTGGAATTCCCTTTCAGCATCTGTTGCTTAGGCCCCTTCTTCGGTATCTTTCAAGAAGAGGTTGTCCGTCTTATCCTTCTAAGCACTGCCAAGGACCCTGTTGCCTACTAACTCATCAGGTGGGAGCTGTGCTGGGCCCTGGTACCGCCACGGAAGGCAGATTGCTCTTATCCTGGTGTGCCAAAAGCAACTGCGGACCACCTTTTTCCTTTTGTCTCGTTATTTGTATGTCTCTCTTATATTTTAGTTTCTTTCCTTATTTGTGATTTCCCAATATACTAGTTTAGAACTCATTTGTGCTTTATTGTTTCTTACTGGCTATAGTCTCTTGTTCTCTATCCTTTCTATCACTACCATAATGAAGTCGAACCCGTTGAATAATAGTTAAAAGTGACGACTCAGCGTATGATGTAGCTGTAGATTCCGGTAATAAGGTGTACTCCGCTGTTTTTAATAACATAGCTTCGGCGGTTCGGTACTTTATTTTACCCAAGAGTACAAGGTTTTAGCAACAGTAAACCAGACTGCTCTGAATCAAAACCAAGCAGTTTCGCGACATAGATCTACTTTCGTTTTGAAGTTCAAGGTTACCCACCAGCAACAAGTCGAATAAGAACAACGATGATACCTATCCGCAGAATTCATAAAATGCAAAGACTTTTGAGGATATTCATGCAATGTCATACGAACATTAATACACTTTCTACATCATGCATGCAAAGAATAATCCTGACATCAGTTGATAATACATATATTCACCGCAATTCTTACCATACGCTGTCGTTGCGTGAAGACTCCAAGCTGCTGACACTCCGTTGTGCTGCTATAACATTACCTCAGGCAAGATCTAAAGCAAAGAAACCTAACAAAAAATCAGAGGCTGTTGAGTCGGTAAGTTGTAAACCATCATAAAAGGTTTAGGGTCAGGCCGACCATTTGAATCTGGCTACTGAACCACACATTTTTTGTCTACATCTACATCTACCAATTAAGTGCATGGCCAATATTGGCATAGTCGCACTGTGAATAACCTTAAAACATTCGTGCTGGGAGGTTCTTATGTACAGTTAAAATCAGATAAAAACATGTTGTTCACAATCACGGTCTTAGGACATCAGCACTGACAAGGAGCTTGAAGTCATCCAGAGTCGGTGCAGATATGACCTTGGCAGGCAGACCATTCCAGAGACGGACTGTTGATGGAAAGAAGGATCCCTGGTAGGCGTTGATGGAGCAAAATATTGGCAGGAAACGTTGATGGTGTCCTCTAGTTGCTACTCCTGTGGCTGTCAGGTACTGGCCTAAAGGGATTTCAACGAGGTTATTGACGATCCTGTACATCATTGTGACTTTACTCTGGTCTCGCCTTGATTGAAGGTCCTCCCATCCAAGTTCTTGCAACATTGAAGTGACACTGCTGGTTCGGCGGTAGTCATTGCAGCAAAACCTGTCGGCACGCCTCTGTACAGACTCTAATTTGGCTATGTTGGATTTTGTCACTGGGTCCCATACCGTCGAAGCATACTCAAGCTGTGGACGAACTATGGACTTGTAGCATTTGGCCTTAACATCCTTTGGGCAGCTTGAAAGATTTCTGCGAAGGAAAGCTGTAGTCTGGTTGGCCCTTTTCGTCACTGCATCAATATGGCTGTTCCAGGACAGTTTACTGTCTATGGTGACTCCAAGGTACTTTGCTTTTGACGTTTCTTTCAAGGTCTGTCCATGAATGCTGTAAGAGGTTGGTATGACGTTTCGCTTGTTGGTGACTATCATGATACAATCACTATAGGAGAACCCCCTATCACGATACTATTACTATCAAAGGTCTTACATCACGATGCATCACGATACTATCACTGTCTCTGAATATTGCAATTTCTTAAGAATTAAGATGATTTAAGTAACTCCATCATCTCTAAATTACATACCAGTGTTGTCCACTATCAGTCTATGAGTGTAAGCTTTACCACCATCTTAACAAAAGTTTTTTGATGCAAAGCAGACACCTTTCAGGTTCCTAAATGACATTTGTTTGGAAGACAAGTGTCAAAATCCAGTCCACAAGGTGAAAATCTACATGAACAAAAACTGTCAAAACTATGGATAGCTGAAAGCACTATCAGCGATAGTTATCAAAACACTATCACCATAGCACTATCAAGGCAACCACTATCACAATGCATCAATGTATCATTACACCCCAAGTTTATTCCTGTCCACTCTTTATGTTGTCTACCTCCTCCTCTTCTTTTCCCTTGCTCTGTGCCCTGTAGAATTATCTTAAAGACAGGGATGGTGATATCTAAGGAGGATTAACTTCCACGGTGTCATTCTATCTCTTGGTCACATAGTTCCAACACCTCTTAATCCTTATTGAGAAGGGAGGCAAAAATGAAAATATCAGAAATGCTTCCTCTGACAGTCTACCCATTCACCTTAACATCAAAATTGTGAGTTACCTTATATGCGGTAATTTTCGCAGGTTCAAATTTTTCGCGGTTAAGGGTCAAAACATAAATATTAATTTACGCGATTTTTAATTTTCGCGGTTAGCAACATGCTCGAAAGACAAAGCTATAATTTCTTTTTCACTTGAGTAAGTTCTTTCATTGAAAGAACTGGCTCAAGTGAAAAGTACCAGCAACACAAACAAAATATATGACAACTGTGTCTACAGAAGACACTTGGTAAGAAACAGGAAATTATTCGCGATTTTAATTTTCGCGGTTTCTATGTAACCGTGAAAAATGGAACACCGCGAAAAATTACCATGTATACGGTATGTGATTAGGATTATAGGGATCAAACATGGTTTTTCATGCATTAACATTTGCCAGGTCCAGAGGGAGCTGTTGTAAACCAAGGCCAAAGGCCGAGGTTTGCAACAGCTTCGGAGGGACCTGGCAGATTTAAATGCAATGAAAACCCATTATTTGATTGATATTATTGCATGAATTCTACCACAATGCTACAAAAATAACGAAAATGATTGGGCACTAACTTTTGGCCTCATCGCCATAACTGATTCCTACATGCACAATGCGTTTCTGTAAAAATCCTCATTTCAGGTGATGGCCAGCTGTTGTGAATTTTTGTCTAACCTTTAGCAGCAGTTCACAAGTCCAGATCATATTCATTTCATTTTTCACTTCGATGTCACCTGCTTTTCAATTTTTGCAATAGTCATATCTGTATAACTCCAGCATAAAAGTCTTTTATCAATAACTGCAAAATTCTGCAAGCTACCCGCTTGCTTCCGTACTGACTGAGTTTTGCCCTGCAACTTGCATACAAAAAGTGGCAAAGGCAGTCATTATAGCATGTGAATTGCCTTGTTAATACATGGTTTCGTGAATGTCTTAACATGCCTGTTAAAAGCGTGTGACACCAATATTTATGCAATGATATTACTTAAGTTCTAAAAACGAAAATAGTTGAATTTGCCAACAGCATAGATCCAGATTAGGTAGGAGTCCTGGTAGCTCAGTGGGTTAAGCACTGGCTTACTGATCTAGTGGACCGGGTTCCAGCCGCGCTTAAGGCGTGAATCTTTCCTACCATAAACAGGGTCCGTTGCACACAGCCTTTTATTATCACCGTCCCATTGTCCTAGTATAACTGGAATACTGTTGAAAAGGACGTAAAATCACAAGTCATCCATACATCCATCAAGATTAGGTTGCTTATAATGAGTGGCCTCATATGGATCTACATTGTTTGCCGTTTAGTCTTTGAATTCTCAGTATGATTTAGATCTAGTTTAGTCAAAACATTTTTCAAAATTGTGCCAACAGTTTTGCTGAAATTTTGTTATCTGCTTTCTTAGCACTTAAACATATATAAAGCTTAAAGGATATCTTTTGGCTTTAGGAATCTGAAGAAGAAACAGAGGGTGAATCTGACTTGGAAGAAGAAGAAGAAATAGAATCAGAACTTGACTATGATTCTCCTGCCGTGCATAAGGATTTGCAGATAAATACACTCAGGGCAGATGGTGTGGTGGCAAAATCTCTGAAATACACCAAAAGGTTTGATTACTTTAGTTATGATTTTTCCTTAATACAGGAACATTTACCAGTAATGTGCATGGGCACACCTCCTTGTTTGTCTGCCATTTTTAAAAGGGGGGACAACTTAATGTGCCTTCTTGTTTGCTTCACTGGATGTATTAGACCTTGGAAAATGGGGTCTATTCTTAAAGAAAAGAATTTGCTCCTAGAGGAGCAATTTTTTTCATTTAAGAAGTGACCCCCATTAAGAGGGGAGGCAAATATAAAAATGGCAGTTACATCCCCTGAAAGTGTACCCATTCACCTTAAGAAGTATCTGTAATTTTTCTTAAATTTGAAATGTTGATAATGCTCATTGAAAGCTGGTCAAAAACAATTATAGGGGCTATAGAAGGCAGTGCAGTCACTGCACAGACTACCATTGGAGTGGTGTGATCTAGAGTTACACTATTTGCTCGTGTACTGGTTTTCGATATAAACCATGAACTGGTACCCATCCATACTAATCAGTAAACCAAGCTGGATTCTTGTTTTCATCCTTGTACTCTTCTTTTAACATTTTGCTGTATACCGGTACAACTCTTAAAAAGAAAAAGAAATATAGGATCTTACATGATTGCTCATGTATTATTGAATTTATTAAACGAGTTGGGGGAAAAGATAAGATGCGAGGCTTTGCCGAGCATCTTATCGATTTTCCCCAACGATTTTAATAAATTCAATAATACAGGAGCACGAATGCAAGATTCTATTTATCATATGACACAAAAATTGCATTTTATTAGCAAATTTTGCACTAAAACGTCACGATTTCGCCATTAGAAAACGCGCAGTTTTATGGACGTCAATGCATAACGTTAATTACGATGTTATTTGCATATTTAATCCACTAGTTGATTATCGTTTTTAATACATGGCTTTATTACACTCTCAGATGCGACGTCATATGATAAAAGATGTTTTTTCAGAACTTTCAGTTCATTCATTTTTATCATGTTTTAAGAGCTTTAGAAGGATATGGGTGAATGTGCCATTATAATTTTGAGATTTGTTTCTTATTTCACATACATGTTCATGTAATTTGCAAATTTGTCCATAAAACAAAGCCTGTGGCCCCTCATTGGAACAAAACATAAGCTGTGGTCCGGAATGGGAACCTCACCTAGGCAGTTCCATGAGGAGCCACAGCATAATGTTTTTATAGGAAATGAACAGAAATTATGACAAAAACTTACCCTAATCCACAGATATCATACCATTTTCTAGGATTGGTCGATTTCATGCTAATCTTGGATCGGCGTGAGTTTTTTTTAGCTCGGAGTAAGTATAGGCGGTCAGTTTAAGTATCAATAAAATCAGAACAAATGACCATCAACACTAAATGAAGACATACATGTTATTTTAAATGATTTCTCCATCAGGTTAAAATGATTAAAATTTGTTGCAAGCAGAAATAATTGTGCATCGGGACAAAATATCTGAATCAAAATATAAAAATGATAATAATTTGGGTAATAACCAGCAATAACTCCCATTTGCGTTAATGATGGTGGTTTGCCTTTGGGCATTTGAGAAAAAAATCAATTTTAACTTTCCATATGGGAGCTCTTTTCAGAAATCTATCACAAATAGTGAAAAATATCATTTTTGGGGCACAACCCCTTCACTTAGTGCAAATAATGGCCGCGGAGCATTCTTTGGTAATGCATGCACCGCGGTCTGTAAAACACACATCCCCGGTACAGATCAACATTTGGAGTGATAGGCATCCTGTTTTAGTGGCGATTACTACAGAATCCTGGGTCAGATCAATCTGGCATTTTTACAAAATATCTACCACTAATTTAACTTCAAAACTACAAAAGATTCCATAATGCTGACAAACTATTAACAAAGCTTGAGTCGACTGAACACATTTGTTTGCCGTTTTGATCTGCTTCCTTCTAATTATTATTCGTTTTACAAATGAACAGAACGTTTTGCTAAGATATCGATCGTTCGAGTGCAAAGATGGTTCAAAACTGTTCTATTATTTTCAAAAACAGCATGATTATCTATAATTTATCATTTGTCAACAGCACCCCTCAACAGTTCCACCGCTATTAGCTGCGCTGAGCCAGGATTAGCATGAAATCAACCGATCCTAAAAAACGGTATGATACCTGTGTAATCTAACCTTTAAAATGCCAAAACTGAAAATAGTTGAATTTGCAAAACTGCGTAGTTCCAGATGAGGCAGCTCATAATCAGCCATCTCATCTGGATCTACACTTTTTGCACTCTAGTCTTTGACTTCCCAGTATGGTATAGCTTGGATGAAACACTTTTTTTTAATTTTACAGACATTAATTTCATGGTCTGATTTTTTGGTGTTTCAAGACTTTAATGCTAAACGAGCTCTGAGTTTTAATATTCTGTTTCACAGTGATGCTGACCAGCTTTTCTACAAAAGTAAATTCCTGCTGAATGGGAAAAAGCTCCTAAAGAAAGGAACAAAGGTAATTATTTTCAAAGCTTGCCCAGCTCAGTGATTAGGTGTCCAGCTGCACATGTTTGTTGTTGTCCAGTTGTGCTTCTTTAACCCTAATGCACTCAGGACAGCCAAAACTCTATGGCTGTTCTGAATACAATAGGGTTAATGAGGCCACATTCTTTGGAAACCATATCAGGCTTATGTGGTGTGCTAAATGTGCACATGTACAATTTTGCTGGTTTGATTATTGATAAGGCGGACACCGCCGCCTATGTTCAGTGACACCGCAATCACTGACCACCACCCTGATATCACTTTATCCAGCTTAGAGCACACTGGGTGCAGATTTCCTTGTCTTTTGAATTGGAAAAATTGATTAGACATGCCGCCTGTAGGAGTCGAACCTACAACACCCTGCATGAAAGGTGAACACCCGGCCTATCCACTAGGCCAGGTGCTCCAGGATGTCCAGCTGCAAATTTGGAAGGTGCTGGTTTTGAACCCCAGTTTGGCTCTGTTGATGTTCCAAACAAAATTGCAAACCGGCCAGCTGGTGCAGAATTGAGTATAGACAGTCCTGTATAACTGCTTAGGCTGTAATACAATACTAAGCACAATGTACCATATTTATTTGGTTATACGACAGGAGGGTGGGGGGGTGCAAAGTTTACCTTCCGAAACAATTCCAAAGATCTAGATTGGTCTTAAATAGAGGATCTTACATGAGTGCTCATGTATTATTGAATTTATTAAATGAGTTGGGGAAAAAGATAAGATGTGAGGCTATGCCGAGCATCTTACCGTTTTCCCCAACAAGTTTAATAAATTCAATAATACAGGAGCACGAATGCAAGATTCTATTTATCATATGACACTAAAATCGCATTTTATTAGCAAATTTCGAACTAAACCGTCATGATTTCCCCATTAGAAAAGGCGATGTATTTTTAGACGTCAAAGCATAACGCTACAACGTAATTTGCATATTTAATCCACTAGTTGATTATCTATTTTAATGCATGGCTTTATTACACTCTCGGATGCGACATCATTTGATAAAAGATGTTCACACAGGTTTTATCACTGTTCATCATGAAACCTACATTATAAGTACACGCTTTCTCTGAGCCTACAAATTCTGAAATATTTTGTTGTTTGATACTTGGTATGGAAGTAGTCTACTTTCTGTTAAACATACAGGTAATTCTATTTAGCTTTGCAAAGTTCTAGAAGGTGGAGTTTCAGGAATTACCCATTACCATATTTAGTATGTAAAGGCACATTCCATATTTAGAAAATCTAGATTTATATTATATATTTCTCTTTCAGATGTCCCCTGGTGACATTCTGGATTTGATAGTGGACCACTCTGAAACTAAAATATCGGTGAAACGTGTGAAAGTGATCAAGGTCAAGGGCGTTTCTAGTAAAGGAAATGATATTGTCCATGTCAGGGCATGGAGGGATCCCTTTGAAACTGATCCTCCTGAGAAAACTCAAAGGGGTCGAGGGGACAGTGAGGAATAAATGAAAAGCATTGTAAGGTGATTGGGTACACCATCATGATTTTTTGCCATCTTTACAAAGGGAAAGAACTTTTGTGTCTTCCTGTTTGCTTTTCTGGATGAAGAAGCCTTTCAAAAATGGGGTCTACTCCTAAAGGAAAGAATTTGCTCCTAGCAGAGCAAATTCTTTCCTTTAAGAGTTGACCCCAGTTGATGATGGATGGATGGATGACTTGCAATTTTACATTCTTTTTGACAGTATTTCAGTCATATCAGGACAATCGGAGAGTGATAATGAAAGGCTGTGTGCAATGGTTGGAAAGATTTCTGCCTCCAGCTGGTTTGAGCCCAGGCTGCCAGATCAGCAGGCCAGTGTTTAACCTAATGAGCTACTGGCGCTCCTGACACCCATTGAGGAAGCAAAAAGAAAAATGGCAAAATTGCTTCCCCTGAAACTGTATCCGTTCACCTAAAGGGATCACATTATTAAGGGGTCACCTGTCTTTAACAGCTGCCTTCTGGCATCCTTTGAATTAAAATAACAGTGCAAATAAACCTATATTAAGGGGTTAACCTGTCTAAAGCAGCTAAATTTTGGATGGCCACTTATGACAGGTTTGACTGTATATACAAATTGCACATGCTAAGACTAGACCGTGTAAGTGCACAGTCTGGTCAGAGCATGCGCAGTGTGATTTGTAGCTCACCAGTAAACTGGTGCTAGCTAAAGAGCCATTGCACTGTCTCTGGCAGATGCTTTAAGTTTTGTATCAAAGTTTTTGTCATGTCTGAAATCAGCAGATAGCGGAACATTGGTATTGCGTTTTTGGCAGTAGCATAAACTGTACAGGAGTTTTCTGGTTTAGCCCTGGTATTAGTATAGCTTAAAGGCCTCGATTCAGCACCTGCCGGCAAAGGATTAAATTCTGTAAGAGGACAGAGGTACAGTCTTACTGATAAAATTAATACAAATCGTCTTATTGATAAAAAAATGATCCCAATAAACTGTCAGTCAATTCCCAGGTAGATTTCTCCATACATGAAGTTACTTATCATATCAGTTATTAGAGTTTTATAACCTGCTGGAGATGTTCACCCTTACATGTCTAGAGAAATACTGAGAATGCAGAGCTGTAGATAAGAGGGTGTATTTGGTGATAATTAAGGATAATTTTTCTTAATTCTCATTGAAACCATATGTTGCGACCCCTCATCTGAACCGTCTCATCGAGACGGTTCACATGAGGGGTCACAACATATGTTTTTATGCAGAATTAACAAAAATTATCCCTAATTATCACCAAATACTCCCTCTTATCTAGAGCTCTGGAATAGCTACCTAATTCTGCCTTTTATGATCCAGCTAGGCCTTTAAAAGCTTATTTGGACCAGGATGTGTACACTGCTAGTATGGAGAAGACATCCCTTTTGGTGTCAAATAAAGAAAATGTTATATATTTTTTTCACATTTAGGTGCTACTTCTGAATGCTAATTTAACTAAAAAAAGGAAACACTAAGCAGTGTACTTATAGAAGTTAGTTTTCTGGGCCCAGTTGTTCAAAGCATCGTTAGCCTAACGAGCTCGTTAAGAGGTCAACTCTTTAAGTGTTTTGTGACTTTATAGCCAAATACACTAATATTTTTTGTTTAAAATATGTGAGAAGCTTTTGCATTGCAAAAGCTTCTCACATTTTTTCAACAAAAAATTGGTGTATTTGAAATATTAATGTTTGAAATTTTAACGAAACGTTAACTAACGACGTCGTTAGTTTTGAACAACTGGGCCCAGGTGTTACAGTCTTTTCTGGTATATAGAGAGGTATATTGATGCTGGTCTGCATTTTTAGTAGTAAATGATAGCAAAAATTCTTCTACCTCAACATTGCAAGTTTAAACTTGCAGAAATGCATGTATTGTTCCAAGTTTAGCTAAGTTGCTTAAATATATGTCACAACATATTATGGTGTGTTCTGTTTAAAAATGGTCTAAGCATCTTGATAGTATTGTATTGCAATTTGGTTGTGTTGTATCTGATGCATGTAATATTGCTCAATTTCTTGATGACATTTCTTTTTATGGGGATCTCGTAAAATTCATATCAGTATATAAACATCTGGACACTGTTGTTCAAGACTAATGTCTTTGTTAGTTAACAAGACGTTAAAATTTCAAACATAAATATCTCATATATGCCAAAAATTTTGTTGTAAAAATGTGAGAAGCTTTTGCATTGCAAAAGCTTTTCACATATTTTCAACAAAAAATATCAGTGTTTTGGCTATAAAGTCACAAAACACTTAACAAGTTGACCTCTTAACGAGCTCGTTAGGCTAACGATGCTTTGAACAACTGGGCCCTGGGCCCTGTTGTTCAAGACTAACAACTTCGTAAGTTAACAAGACTTTAAAATTTCAAACATTAATAGCAATTCTCTGTAACCATTTCACATTTTACAATGGGGGTTCGGCACGCATGGTCTCAGATTTTTCTCAAACTTTCTCGGTTTGTTTGTTGTCACGAAAAAACATTTAAGTGATGGTCGATTCCTTCTGTTGTGTGTCCGTTGCCATGGCAACGGCCTCCAAAGATTTTGCCCAAAAAATAGTAAAAAAATCAGTGAAATTTTCCAATTTTCGAACATTTATATATCATAGAAGACATTACCTTTAGTCTAAAAACCTTTTGATCGACAAAATATGAATCAGTATGAGAATTCAGAGGAAAGAATAAATCAGATTTGTTAGTTTTTTGGTACTGCTTTTAGCCTTTCATGTGGGGTGGGGTATCGAGGTATCGAAAACCCCAATTTTTGGACTTTTTCAAGCGCGTACTACCATTTCGGCCGGCCACTCTGATATATAAGCACATGACAGAATATTAGAGGAGGGTCTCTAGTATCATGAACTGAAGAAACATGTTTGGGAAGTTACCTCCTTGTTACCGTAACCATGGAAACAAGCAATATCCTATTTAAAAAACAAGAAAACACATTAGTGCACAAAATCACTTATTTGTTAGCCTAAACAATCAATATACAGCATTTATTGCATGCACAATAGTTGTAAAAATATTAGTTTTAGTTAAAAAAAATATAAACATCACAAAGGGTAGTAACGGGGTCCTCATAAAAATCATTCATGGGGCTCCGAAAGGGGGTTTAATGGCTAATTTTCCGCAAAATAACAAATTTTCATCACAAAACTGCAGAACAAATTATTGATTTCTCATTAATATGTTGTGAAAATATATAAAAACAGATTAACAGATATAAACTATAGCATTGGAATATTCTGGGTTCATTTAGGGGTCCAAATTAAGGGGTAAAATGGGAAAATTGACCAAAAATCATGAATTCCTTCATAAAACAAAACTTACAACAGTGCATACAATGACAGTGGTTTAGAAACCATTTGTCAAATACTAAGTGGTTTAAACATGGCAATGGGGTGCTCTTTTATTTTAGTTATATTCCCTTAAGGGGCCATAAAAGGGGAAAAATCAGCAAAATTACCCGGTAATTACACTCTTCGTATAGCATCTGAACCATTTTCCGTTACTTATATGTAGGCAACCATCAGTCTCATGTAA
The DNA here is from genome assembly GCA_963989385.1 of Ctena decussata. Lineage (NCBI taxonomy): Eukaryota > Metazoa > Mollusca > Bivalvia > Lucinida > Lucinidae > Ctena > Ctena decussata. The sequence goes on from CAXDIV010000007.1 coordinate 30,035, forward strand.
GGCACATGAAATATGTTATGGGGATCAAAGTAATTGCAATTTTGTATCCAGGAGGGGCCAAAAAGGGGTCAAAAATGCAGATAATTGCACAAAAATTTTAAGTTTCTCACAAAACAGCATACTATATTTGTTACAAGTACACTGGTTTAAAAACTGTTGATCAAATGAAAATGAATGAATTAAAGCCATAACCAGGGTGCTCTGTGGGTTTTTTTTACATGCATTTAAGGGGCTAATCCTTCATGTAAGAGAGCACGAAAATGACTTCAAACTGGTTGAAGTATAAGAACACATTCCCCCTAAGATGGAATTGCGGAAGCGGAACTTTACCCCTAGAGCGGAGTTGCGGAAGCGGAAGCGGAACTTCATGAAGACATTCCCTTGGATTTGCAGAAGAGGAACTTTGTGAAAACACTCCCTTCTGAGCGGAGTTGCGGAAGCGGAACTTCGTGAAGACAGTCCCTCCTGAGCGGAGTTGCGGAAGTGGAACTTTGTGAAGACCGTCCCTCCTGAGCGGCGTTGCGGAAGCGGAACTTCATGAAGACAGTCCCTTCTGAGCGGAGTTGCGAAAGCGGAACTTCGTGAAGACAGTCCCTCCTGATCGGAGTTGCGGAAGCGGAACTTCGTGAAGACACTCCCTTCTGAGCGGAGTTGCGGAGGCGGAACTTCGTGAAGACACCCCCTCCTGAGCGGAGTTGCGGATGCGGAACTTCGTGAAGACACTCCCTCCTGAGCGGAGTTGCGGAAGCGGAACTTCAAGAAGACACTCCCTTCTGAGCGGAGTTGCGGAAGCGGAACTTCGTGAAGACAGTCCCTTCTGAGCGGAGTTGCGGATACGGAATTTCAAGAAGACAGTCCCTTCTGAGCGGAATTGCGGAAGCGGAACTTTGTGTCGACAGTCCCTCCTGAGCGGAGTTGCGGAAGCGGAACTTTGTGAAGACAGTCCCTCCTGAGCGGAGTTGCGGAAGCGGAACTTCGTGAAGACAGTCCCTTCTGAGCGGAGTTGCGGATACGGAATTTCAAGAAGACAGTCCCTTCTGAGCGGAATTGCGGAAGCGGAACTTTGTGTCGACAGTCCCTCCTGAGCGGAGTTGCGGAAGCGGAACTTTGTGAAGACAGTCCCTCCTGAGCGGAGTTGCGGAAGCGGAACTTCGTGAAGACAGTCCCTTCTGAGCGGAGTTGCGGAAGCGGAACTTCGTGAAGACAGTCCCTTCTGAGCGGAGTTGCGGAAGCGGAACTTCAAGAAGACAGTCCCTTCTGAGCGGAGAAGCAGAAGCAGAACTTGGTGAAGACACTCCCTTCTGAGCGGCGTTGCGGAAGCGGAACTTCGTGAAGACAGTCCCTTATGAGCAGAGTTGCGGAAGCGGAACTTCGAGAAAACAATCACTTCTGAGCGGAGTTGCGGAAGCGGAACTTTGTGAAGACCATCCATTCAGAGCGAAGTTGCGGAAGCAGAACTTCGTGTAGTGGGCAACCGCCTAGATAGCTTTGTCATAGGGGCCTGTGGCCCTGATCTATCAGGGGCCCTTCGGGCCCCCTCTGGCTCCGCATTAGTGTAGAATTATAATCAGTACTTTTTCAAGTTACCTGTCTTAGCCTGAGCAGTTTGCCACTACAACACCAGCTTTGTCAATAACGGATTAAAGCTAAAAAAAAATCCTCCATTGAGCTACCACAAAGATGGCTACACCAACAGGCAACCGCCTAGACAGCTTTGTCACAGGGGCCTGCGGCCCTGATCTATCAGGGGCCCTTTGGGCCCCCTCTGGCTCCGCATAAGTGTAGAATTATCATCAGTACTTTTGTAAGTTACCTGTCTTAGCCAGAGCAGTTTGCCATTCTCCATTGCGCTACCACAAAGATGGGCAACCGCCTAGATAGCTTTGTCACAGGGGCCTGTGGCCCTGGTCTGTCAGGGGCCCTTTGGGTTCCCTCTGGCTCTACATAAGTTTAGAATTATCATCAGTACTTTTTCACATTACTTAGGCTGAGCAGTTTGCCATGAAAAAGCGATAATGTGTTCGCGAAGTTCCGCTTCCACAACTCCCCTCAAGGGGTAATGTGTTCGCGAAGTTCCGCTTTGGCAACTCCGCCCAAGGGGTAATGTGTTCGTGAAGTTCCGCTTCGGCAACTCCGCTCAAGGGGAAATGTGTTCGCGAAGTTCCGCTTCCGTAACTCCTCTCAAGGGGTAATGTGTTCACGAAGTTCCGCTTCCGCAACTCCGCTCAAGGGGTAATGTGTTCTTGAAGTTCCGCTTCCGCAACTCCGCTCAAGGGGTAATGTGTTCGTAAAGTTCCGCTTCTGCAGCTCCGCTCAAGAGATAAATTGTTCACGAAGTTCCGCTTCCGCAACTCCGCTCAAGGGGTAATGTGTTCGCGAAGTTCCGCTTCCGTAACTCCGCTCAAGGGGTAATGTGTTCACGAAGTTCCGCTTCCGCAACTCCGCTCAAGGGGTAATGTGTTCGCGAAGTTCCGCTTCCGCAACTCCGCCCCAGGGGTAATGTGTTTACGAAGTTCCGCTTCCGCAGCTCCGCTCAAGAGATAAAGTGTTTGCGAAGTTCCGCTTCCGCAACTCCGCTCAAGTTCGCCAAGTTCCGCAACTCCGCTCTGGGACTATCTGTGTCTGAAGTTCCGCTTCCGCAATTCCGCTGTAGGTGAAATGTCTTTCCCAAGTTCTGCTTCCGCAATTCTGCTCTTAGGAAATGTTACCTGTCAACATAACCCCACCACCCACCCACCCATAACCTTGGTATGTTTTTCGTGCTCTCTTACATGAAGGATGAACCATTTAAGGGGTCAAAAATTGGTTCAATATGTAATTACCTATCATTCCTAATAGATGTCCCTGTCCCTTTTCCAAAAAAAAAATTAAGATTGACTTGCCATAAACTTACAAAGGGGAACAACATGAACTCCTGCTTGCTTCTCTGGAGGACTTAGCTAGCTCTAAAAAATGGGGTCTTCTCTTCAAGTAAAGAATTCGTTCCTAAAAGAGCTCTTTTATGAGAGTGACCCTTTAAAACATGTTTGAATGAATAAAAGTTCTGAAATGTCTCTCATTTGTTGACCAATATGAAACATGGTGTTTCACCTTATACGTTCAGATGTAAGCAGATTCTATCAGCATGTATCATAAAACCATCTACCTAAAGAGCAATCCTTTATCCAAAGAACTCTATTCCACTCCAACGATAGGACTGGAACTCAATTAATATTCTTAATGTTAGAATGATTAACTGATTGTATTGCTTTGGTATTCCCTTTATATTTCTTTGATGGGTCCCATAAGAGATAAAAATAAAAATGCAGCAGTTTAGCGACAGTATAACCTGATACTGTGCAATATACATCGAAATGTTATCAGATCCTGTCAACAGCAGTCATGATATGACCCATATCAGTATATCATAAGATCATATAAAGAACTGCATTAAAGATGGATGAGCATGGATATTATCATGACAGACTTGGGGTGGATCTGTTAAAATGACACTGATATAGGTCACTGGGTTACTTTAGCATTCTGTTTATCTCCCCTTTCGAGTCTATGCTCATATTAGTTGCCCCATAACAAATGTTTCCTCTCAAAGCACAAATCTATTGATGCATTTTGAGACAATTGCTCCTTGGTACTTGAAGCTTGTTACAGTTACAAACTTCTGCCATTTTGCCTTTATCTTCCTATGGCTGCTATTGGCGCTGTTTGTTTTCAGTTTGATCTTATCAGCACCATCTGTTGTTCTGAACCAGTCTCCTGTACTGTACTTCTGAATTACACATATGGCCTTTTCATAGAGATTCTCAATGGTAGGGACTAGATTTGCAATGATGTTTTACTGCCACATCAGGTAGCTGATAAAGCGGCATGCCACACCCTGTCAAGTGCTTAAAATTTTTGAACTATCATCTCACACTGTAGGTGTAGCATTTCTCCAATACTTGGTCCAGGACCACGCACAAAATGGTAAGACTTTGCTCCTTGTATCTTGAACAAATATAAAGCATCATCAGAGGATATGTAAAGAAAAGGAAACATAACCCTATTTCCAGTTTTGATAGAGAATTATGGACAACTTATCCCAAAGACAACTTGCCCCAAGACAGCTTGCCCCACCAAAAATCTCGCCCCATGACAACGTCCCACCTTCAGGTGACAACTCGCCCCACAGACAACTCGCCCTAAGACATCTCGTCCCAAAACACCCAACATTCTGAAACCACTCGCCCTTCTAAAGGGCGGCACTTGCTCGTAAGATCTCTCAATGACCAAGTGCAGTTTCCTCAAACCTCCCTGCTCAGCCGCTGGGTGTACCAGGCCAACGTCGTAGTGCTTTGGGTATCTAATGCATTTACCAAGGTCCATGCACTCACAGCCAGGGTCACGGCGATCTTCCTTTTTTACCGCGTCGTTGATCGCTCGTCTGGCTTGAAGCCCTGAGTGTGACTAAGTTTATTTTTTATCAAATGTGAATATGTGACCTTTGGAATTAATAGACAGAATAACTGAGAAATGACAAAATGACGTTAATTCGGGGAAGAACCTTTCACCTTAAGTGAATGGGCTCTGGCTTGATGCCCCGAATATGACCATGTTTTGATATTTATGGACTATATGGACTATAAAACTAGTACTGAAAAAAAAAAAAAAACAGACCATTGGCCCTGTAGCTCACATGAGTCCATTTATCCTCAGCACTCAAGAGTAAGTAGCTCTAAAGTAAATTGTACAATGTGGCCTAATTCAAATTTGTCTGAGTTGTTATGCTTGTCCTATTTATATCAGCAAGTTTGTTTATGTTACAATAAAAAAATAAAGTCGCTATGCCTGGGATAAGGTCATATATGAGCTATCTAAACACTCATGGGCAAGTAACTCCAAGGTGGAATATACAATTTAGCCACATGCCGAACTTGTCAGAGAGTTTATGAATGTCCAATTTATCAGCAAGTTTGATCAAGTGTCGATAAAAATAAAATTGCTATGGCCCGAGGACAACATTTCCCCATCGTAAGTCCATGGGAAAATTTTTCTGTCTTTAAGGGCAAGGAACTCCAAAATGAATATTCTGATCTGGACCAAATTCAGACTCATCAGAGATTTCATGCCTATCCTGATAATCTTTTCCCATTAAAAGTCTATGGAAACTTTAAACTGCCTTAGCAACCAAGAACATGGGCAACAAAATGAAATTCAAAATTTATCTAGAGACTAAATGTCACTAATATTTATGTAGAGATTCATCTTCATTTCCCTCATGGCTGCCAAGAAAACGTTTTTAGAACTACTTTTTTTGAAACAAAAATTTAGCCTTTTGTTTACAATGGCAACCAATCAAAACAGTGATTTTGACTGAATTTACATGGATAGAAGAAGATTTTTTAAATATTTTTTCGAAAATCTTTCCTTTGTTGCCACAGCAACCAATCAAATTCAGTGATTTGAAAAAAATCATTCGAATCATAGAGGACTACTCAAGAAACATTTCTATACTAAAATTCCAATTAACTCCAGTGAGATTGCAAATATTGCCAATTTCCAGCAAATATGGCCAATTTCCATCTCTCCCATTATATGTCAACTGAAACTATAAATTGCCATAGCAGCAAAACTGCTGGAGCGATTGCCATGAAACATGTTAATTCTATAGAGGCTAGTGCTGAGATCCTTTCTGAAAGGTTTAAGCTAAATCGGCAATATAGCTTCTGCGAAAATGACTTTTTATTTTTGTTTCTATTTTTAACCATTCGGTTGCAACGGCAACCAGCCAAATTGCACAATTTGCATAAATTTAATAAGCCTGGTTTAGGACCACTCAAGAAGTATTTCTATAAAAGTTTTGTCAAAATATCTGCACTGATATAGCAATAAATGCAAAGTTTGTATTTTGCCATTATAAGTCAACGGCAACTTTAATTTCCACAGCAACCAAACTGCTAGAGCAATTGCCATGAAAAAATACTTTTGTAGAGGCTAGTACTAAGATCTTTTCTATGAAGTTTGAACATTACAGGTTGAATAGTTTCTGAGATGATTTTTGAATATTTTTCTATTTTTAACCATTCGGTTAACATAGCAACCAGCCAAATCGTACAATTTTCATAAATGTCATGTGGTTGGTAGAGGACTACTCACGGTATATTTCTGTAAAAGATTTGTCAAACTATCTGCAGTGACATAGCCATAAATGCAAATTTTCAATTTTTCCCTTAGAAGTCAATGGAAACTTGAAGTTGCCATAGCAACCAAAGTTCTAGAGCAATTGCCAAGAAAAACGCTATTGTCATAGGGCTAGAACTAAAAACTTGTCTGTGAAGTTTGAACTTTACGGGTGCATAGTTTCTGAGGAGATGATTTTTGAGTATTTTTCCTATATTTAACCATTCGGTTGCCATGGCAATAAGCCAGATTCTGCAATTTACATAAATCTTATAAGTTTGGTAGAGGACTACTCAAGGAGCGTTTCAGTAAAAGGTTTGTCAAAATATCTGCAGTGACATAGCAATAAATGCATATTTTCAATTTTTCCCATGGAAGTCAATGGAAACTTTAAGTTGCCATAGCAACCAAAGTTCTAGGCCAATTGCCAAGAAAAACGGTATTTTCATAGGTTAGTACTAAGATCTTGTCTATGAAGATTGAGCTATACTGGTTGCATAGTTTCTGAGGAGATGATTTTTAGTATTTTTTCCTATTTTTAAACATTCGGTTGCCATGGCAACCAGCCAGATTCTGCAATTTACATAAATTTCACCTGGTTGATAGAGGACTACTCAAGAAACGTTTCGGTAAAAGATTTGTCAAATTATCTGCAGTGACGTTGCAATAAATTCAAATTTTCAATTTTTCCCATACAAGTCAATGAAACTTTTAAGTTGCCATAGCAACCAAAGTTCTAAAGCGATTTGGATAAAAAAAACAGTATTATTAGTTCCCCCTGCCTATAGATACTATATATGAAATTTTGTTACAACAGGTCATGTATTGGACGGACACACAGTGCCAAGTGTGTCCAACTATGGTTACGTACCGCTGAGCCACTTGGGGAACGTCGTTAGGAGAACCGAACTGAACTGAACTGAACAAGCCTTGTAGTTTCAGAGATGTCGTTTGAAAATATTGACGGATGGACGGACGACGGGCAACGGACGCCTGCCTATACTATAAGATCACCTGTGAGCCTTCGGCTCAGGCGAGCCAAAAAAAAAAAAAACAACAAAAAAACCGGCCCGTAAATGGCTGTCAAAAATGGCTAGACAAATATTTGAATATCAGTATAGCCGTTTGTGATAGCAAGACCTAGTCACTCCTCCTCGTGGCACCAGCTGGAAACTATGGATGTGGGTGATGTAATTATAGGCACAACAACCTGATGTGTGTATATGAACAGCGTTTTATTCTCTTATTGTGTAGATGTAAACCTATTCATAGGCTAACTTGGCTGTTCGACTTCCCAGTATCCAAGTTAAGTCAAAGACTACAAAATTGGTTCGAGCTGTGTTCTGGATCTGGGACAACAACTATATTATAGTAAGGCGAGTGTCTAAGAATGTGGGGATCACATAGGTGACAGCATTTGCCAGTTATCGATCCTCCATAGCTAATACTTGTGTTCCATTTAGCTATTTTATGTTGTGAAGAAAGCCATGATTTTGTTTGATCTTTGCCCCTTTTTGTCCCCTTTTTGGACCATTTGTAATCTAAGAGTATTTCAGTACCATACTTTGTATCTGTTAATTTACAATTCATGCTTTTCTAAACAGGTTAAAGTAATAGATAATGTATTTTGTTGCAGTATGAAGAATATTCGTGATTTTATTTTATTTTATTTATTTTTTTTTTGGGGGGGGGGGGGGGCGACAAATTAGGAGATTTTACCCTTTTTGGCCCCTTAAGGAACTATAAATACTGTAACAGAACACCATATTGTCATTATTTATACCTGTTGACATTTAACTGACAGATTCTTAGCCATTATATTTGCATGCAGTGCTGTTTATGGTTGTTTTGTGAAGCAATTCAGGCATTTTCGTCAAATTTCCTCCTTTCACCCCTTTTTGGGGCCCTTAAATGCCATGCACATATTACCCAGGAGTACCCCATAACCATATTTTGTATCTGTTAACTTTAGGTTTATATTTTCACAACCTTGTTAAAGGAAAACAGTTATGAGTTTGTAACTGTATGGAGAAAATTAATCATTTTGGGTGCAAATTAGCCTGTTTAAACCCCTTTCGGAGCCCCTTAAATGAATATTAAAAGAGTCTCAGTACTGGCCCTTGTAATGTGGATATTACTTAATGTAAGTCTAATATTTTCACAACAACTATACATGTAACTAATGCTGCATGTCATTGTTTATGGAAAAAATGTTTGATATTTTTCAGGGTTATGTTTTTTCCGTTTTTTTATATAGGGTACTGATTGTTTCCATGGTTACGGTCGGAAGGAAGTAACTTCCCAAACATGTTTCTTCAGTTCATAATAGTTGAGGTCCTCCTTTAGTTTGTAGTGATATGTAGATATGTCAGACTGACCGGACGAACTGACAGTATACGCTTAAAAATGCCTTAAAATGGGGGTTTCGGATACCTTGATACCCCACCCACCATTAGCAGCCAGTAGCAGTACTAAAGAAATTATAAAACTATTATATTTGTTTTTCCTTACACTCATACTGACCTATACTTTTCTAACAAACTCATGTTTAGATGAAATGTAGTTTCATTCAGCCTATATTAAAGTTCAAATAGTGCAATTTTTCATTGATTTTTTGACAATTTTTGAGCCAAAAACTTTGGAGGCCGTTACCATGGCAACGGGCATGCAGCAGAAGGAACTAGGTATCAATTATATGGTTTTGTGTGACAACACACAAACTGAGAAAGTTTCATCGAAATCCATGACTATGCGTGCCGAACTTTGGTTGGTGGTTACAGAGAATTGCTATTAATATCTCAGAAGCTTCTCACATTTTTTCAACAAAAAATATCACTGTATTTGTTTGTAAAATTGTAAAGCACTAACGAGTTGACCTCTTAAACAGCTCATTAGGCTAACGATGCTTTGAACAACTGGGCCCTGTATTGAGTTCTTAACTGTACATGTATGTGCCTTTATAACTGAATTTCATGATGTCCTTCTACATGTGTTAAGAAGTAAACAGGGTTGCCACTGTCAGGGAAAAACATGGAGAAAAAAATGCTCAGTCAGGGATTTATGTGATTGGTCTGGGAAATTGAGAAAGTCAGGGAATTTGAACATTAATGGCAACAACGGTCTTTAATAATGGTGTATAAATACACCTGCCTGCTTTACCACCATTTTTGCAAAGGTAAACAAGTTTTATGACTTTCTATGGCTTCCGTTGGTGACGAAACTCTTCCAAAGAGGGGTCTACTGTAATAACCCAAAAATTTCGGACATCCGAAAGTCTGACAATTATTGTTGGAAAATTCTTAGAAAGTGGATTTTACACACAGTGCATTCAAATAATGCTGTGTTTGCTCGGACCTGTCTGTCCGAATATTTAGGGTCATTACGGTACTTTAAAAGGGAAAAAATCGCTTTTTTTTACGGGAGCAATTCTTTAAGATTTGACCCTAATTGAGAAGGGAGGCAAAATATGAATAGGGCAGAGAAACTTCCCCCCAAAAGTACACTTGTCTAGCATAACATTCACCTTAATTAAAACTCTAGGTTGAATGGCAAACATGGCAGACCATGATTAGTAGCCTGATCTGGGTCTACATTGTTTGCTCGTGATTATCTGTCCCAATACATGGGGTTTTAAGTCAGCTGTCAAGTGGTTCTATGTATAAAATTGACATTATCATCAGGTTTTGCTGTCTGTTTCAGCATTTAATTCTGTACTTTGAATATGCCGCAGTGCAGCATAACTTATAAAAATAGGATTGTAATACAGTCAACTCTCTGTACCTCGAACACTGATATCTAAAAGTACCCTCTAATGTCAAATAATATAATCTAGACTAATTTCCTATTTTTATTTACATTTCGACTCCTGTTATGCAAACTACTGATACCTCAAAGTAAATTTTCTGGGACCAGAAAATTTACTTTGAGACATCAGTAGTTTGGGATTAACTTCAACTTCGAGACATCGAGAGTTGACCATATTGTTTTAGATTGTCTAAGATGTGAATAAATACAGAATACTTACTGAAGTTGTGTTTGTTAATTCAGGTCAATGTTGAACTTGAGAACAAGACGGGATAGCTTACCTGACAGTGCCATGCCCATTACACAAAAACAACTTTAACCCAAAATTTTAACACAATTTGGAAGGCTGATGAAGATGCTGATGCTGAAGTGAGTGCAAAAAAACAAAAAAACCAAATAAACAGCATTCTGAGGCTATTCTATTCTAGTCTACTCTATCCCATAACCTTACTAGGTCATTGGGGCACCACAGATGACTTCAAAACAATCCCTTTCCACCTTGTCCAAAACAATCCCTTTCCACCTTGTCCTGTCTTCAGCTGCCCTGGTTGAGCTGGCAAAATCCATTCCTGTCCACTCCTTGATATTGTCTTCCCACCTCTTCTTCTGTCTACCTCTTCTTCTTTTTCCTTTCACTGTGCCCTGAAGAATTGTCTTTGCTAAACCAGGTAACCTTGAAACCTGGCCAAACCACCTTAGTTTCCGTTTCTTGACCTGCGTCAGGAGTTCATCATATTCTCCAATGGCTGCTTGGATCTTCCTGCGAACCTCCTCATTGGTTATACTGTAAAACACTTATATTTGGCGGAAGCAAAATTTAGCGGTTTTTATAAATGGACCTTTTGGCGTATTTTTATTTTGGCGGATTTGTGATTTCTGAAAACAATGATAATACTCATTGTAACTAAACAATTAATGATTAATAATTACTATTCGGTGCCCTTGTCGAATTTTAAAATGAGTGCAGGTTGTTCATTGTCAGTTCTTATGAATGTATATATTGTTATGCATTTCTTTAGATATATATAAAACTATTTATAGCGAAAATATTTTGTATTGGTTTTGATTTAATTAACTCGGCTTCGGTACTAAATACCATGACATGTCAAATAAGCATTTTCACACTCCGTTTACCCAACGTGTTGTTTGAAATCTTATGTTGTACTTACACAATACAATTTGAATTGACCTTGATATTATGGGAGGGCAGAGGGACTGAGCTTTATGCTAACTGCAGTTTTTTCCTTTTATGATAGACTTTAAATTGGCGGCATTTTAATTTGGCTGTTTTCTTCCTTTCTGCCAATATCGACAAAATAAAGTGACCGCCAAATATAAGTGTTTTACAGTATGGTCCTTGTACAAAATGTTCAGTAACCTACGGTAGCATCTCATCTCCAAGGCCTGCGTTCTTTTCTCTAACTCTGCTGTCAAGGTCCACGATTCACAGGCATACAGAAATATGGAAATGACAAGGGAGCGCATAAATTTCACCTTTGATCCAAGAGATATGTTGTTATCTCTCCAAATGGGTTTCAGCTTGGCAAGAGCTGAAGTGGCTTGTGCAGTCCTTGAGAGAACCTCCTGTTTTGAGCCATCATCTGAGACAACTGCTCCAAGGTATTTGAAGCTGCTTACAGTACCCAGGGTCTGCCCCTTTACCTTGATCTCCCTCTGGATGCCATCTGCACTGTTTGTCATCAGTTTGGTCTTCTCAGCACTGATCTCCATCTTATACCTTGTGCAAGTTTGGTCGAGACTTTCAACTAGTGCTTCTAGTTCCTGCTCTTCCTCAGCTAGAGCATCTATGTCATCGGCAAACCGCAGATTGGTAATATTTCTGCCGCCTATGCTAACCTTTCCGTCATGTTCTTCCAGAGCATCAGACATGATCCGTTCGAGAAAAATGTTGAAGAGGGTGGGTGACACGAGACATCCTTGTCTTACTCCAACTGTTGTTCTGAACCAGTCTCCTGTGCTGCCATTTATCAGCACTGCACTTGTAGCCTTGTCCTATAGCTGCTCAATGGTGCGGACTAGGTTTGCACTGATATTGTACTTCCTCATGGTGGCCCATAAGGCTGCATGCCATACCCTGTCAAAGGCTTTTTGAAATCAATGAAGACATGGTACAGATTCTGCTGATGTTGGAGATACTTTTCACACAGGATTCTAAGGTTGAAGATCTGTTCAGTGGTGCTCCTTCCTGCTCGGAACCCAGCCTGTTCCTCAGCGATTATCTCTTCAGCTTGTGGTTTAAGCCTGTTCAAGATGACTTTCAGCATTACTTTGCTTGAATGACTGATGCGGCTGATGGTTCTGTAGTTCTGGCACAGCTGTAGGTTGCCCTTTTTTAGGGAGCGTAATAATTAGCGACTGGGTCCATGGGGTAGGCTATTCTGTTCTCCAGATCCTGTTACAGATATTTGTTAAAACATCAATCATGGTCTCCCCTCCAGCTTGAACAAGTTCTGCTGGTATATTATCAACTCCGGCAGATTTTCCCTTCTTCAGTTCTGCTACTGCAATCTCAACTTCCTCACGAACTTTGTGAGGAAGTTGAGATTCTGAGGCATCAGACAGCAAATAACACTAAGATTTTCAGACTGTTTTTCTCCGAGTTGGACCTGAATGTTTGGGTAATGCAAGAAAGACATAATCACACAATGTTTCTTTACTATACATTTATTATAATATAATTCATAAACCTGAATGTATAAGTTCAAATAACACCATGAGTGGTTACATGCATTTGTTAAAAATAAAGCATGCAATTTTCTGAAAAACAAAACAAGAAATATTCTGTACATCCAAAATGAACCATGTCATTAACCCTTTTTAGACCAGATACCCGTTTTGGGGACATTAAGCAAACAGTGCAGACCCAGCTCAGACGCTGCAAAACGCAGCGTCTGATCAGGGTCTACATTGTTTGCTTACAGGAATTTCTATGCAAAGTACAATAAAAGTGAAAATATTCACCAGAAACCCCTAAAACTAGTAATGGGATTATCTGAATGATAAGAATGGACAAGTCCACTGGTCAAAAAAGGGTTAAAATAGCAGCACTCTTATCTTTGAATTGGAGAGGGGACAGACAGACAGACTCAGTGCCAGGAGTGTGCGACCATGCCTCATAGTCAAGAGCTGCATTTAGGAGAGAGTATTTGGTGATAATTAGGATAAGCTCTGTTAAATCTGCAAAAAAAAAAAAAAAAATAAAATGTGCCCATCCTCTGAACTGCTTCGCAACAGTTGTTTCCATTTGTAAGAGATCAGGGCCCAGTTGTACAAAACTAACTGTGTCGTTTGGGCATCGTTTGTTAACGAGTTGTTAAAATTTTGAACATTTACATCTCAAATACGCCAATATTGTTTGTTTTTTCTCTATAAAAAATATCAGTGTATTTGACTATAAAGCTTTAAAACACTTAATGAGTTGATCTCATAACAAGCTTGTTAGACTTACGATACTTTGAACAACTAGGCCCTGATTGTGTACAGGATGTTCACCTAACTCCGCCTTGCCAAGCATCTAAAGGGTAGCTGCAGAGGCCACAGTGATTGCAACAGTTTTTCCTGTACTTTCATAAAGGCAAACTAAAAATGAGCTGCGATAGGACAAAACCAACAAAGTGGCATGTGGCCCCAGTGAAGACTCAGATCAGCTTGGGCATCAGACCAGTCTGATCTGATTTTTTGCTGTGCACTTAAAGGGTAGCAAAGGGTGTAAGCTAGCTCCATGCAGACAGCAAAGACTAATCAGACTGGTTGAGTCTTTGCTGGATGCACATGCCACTTTGTTGGTTTTGTTGTGCCGCCGCTGAAATGGAGGTGTGCCCATAAACCTGAAAGAAGTTTTCTAATGACATGGTTCAATAAACATCAATAACATTGCATAGATACTGGTAATACAATATTGAGCAAATTTCAGTGATCCCTCTAGTATACAAAAAAAAAATAAAAAATGCAGTTAAGTCTAATAAAATCTTTTATCATATGACGTCGCATCTGAGAATGTAATAAAGCCATGCATTAAAAACGATAATCCACTAGTGGATTCAATATGCAAATTATGTCGTAACGTTATGCGTTGACGTCCATGCAAACATTGCATTTTCTAGTTGCGAAAACGTTGTGTTTTAGTGCAAAATTTGCTCATAAAATGCAATTTTAGTGTCATATGATAAATAGAATCTTGCATTTCTGCTTCTGTATTATTGAATTTATTAAACTCATTGGGGAAAACGATAAGATGCTCGGCATAGCCTTGCATCTTATCTTTTTCCCCAATTCGTTTAATAAATTCAATAATACATGAGCACTCATGTTAGATCCTCTATTAAAAACAGCCTGAATTGCCAAGCACCATCATTATTTGGCTATAAGGGGGGCTTTCCTCCTCCAAAATGAACCTAAATACATAAATCATTGTTTGAGCCGTGGCACGAAAAAACCAACAATGTGGTTATGCGCCCAGCGAAGACTCAGATCAGCCTGGGCATCCACGTAGTTTGACTAGACTCTTTTCCAAAGGCTCAAAGGGTAGCTAAGGGTCTAAGCTACCTCCATGCGGACAGGGAAGACTAATCAGACTGGGCGGATGCCCAGGCTGTTCTGAGTCTGCGCTGGGCACACAACCACTTTGTTGGTTTTGTGGTGTCGCGGCTCAAATCATTGTTTTAATTCTGATGCAAGGTAGTTTTTTTTCTTCCAGAACAAGCACAATATCCTAAATCAAACTTTTCCCTTCAAAATAACAACCCCAAAATCTAGTTCCCCTTGTACAAATTCCTTGGCTGGCCTTCAGACAGATGTAGGTTTTTAAAGTAGTTCCCCTTGAACAAAGTCCTTTCCTGGCCTTCAGACCAGATGTAGGTTTTTGGGATTGCTTTGGAGGGAAAAACCCAGTCTATAACTGAATAAGTACTGCAGTTCTGTTCAGGCTGTTTCAGTATACTAACAGTCAATGATCTCTTGACTGTGATATGGGTGGGACTAGTATGGAATAGAATTTTAGACCATCATCTGTCATCAGGCCTTTTATAAACAGGAGCCCCGGTAGCTCAGTAGGATAAGATCTGGCCAACTGATCTAGCTGTCCTGCTGGATTCTCACTGGAGGCGGAAATCTTTCCA
Source organism: Ctena decussata (assembly GCA_963989385.1). Classification (NCBI taxonomy): domain Eukaryota; kingdom Metazoa; phylum Mollusca; class Bivalvia; order Lucinida; family Lucinidae; genus Ctena; species Ctena decussata. The sequence continues at coordinate 45,133 of CAXDIV010000007.1, forward strand.
ACCACAAACAGGGTTCCATTGCACATCGCCTTTCTTTATCACCCTCCTATTGTCCTGATATGACTGAAATACTGCTAAGTCATTCATCCAGTTTTTTGTATAAACAACATTCTTTAGGCATCAGAAAATCTGATCCTCTAAAAATGTCTAAAGAAGTTCGTCATTGATGCAAACATGGCTGTGTGATGCAACAGCTTTTGTGAATCTTGTTCAGTTACTGTACATTGCTAATATTAAAATATAAGCCGCAACACAAGAAAACCAACAAAGTTGCATGAACACTCAGCTAAGACTCAGATTGGCCTAGGCAGCCGTACAGTCTGATCAGAGTATTTGCTTTCGGCATGGAGGTAGCTTAGACCCTTAGCTAACCTTTAAGGACAGCAAAGACTCTGATCAGACTGGGCAGATGCCCCGGCTGATCGGACTCTTAGCTGGGCTCACACGCCACTTTGTTGGTTTGTGTTGTGTCACAGCTCAATTATGGCTTTGATTAGTTTTCAGTACAAAGACAAAATGTATGTATTAATGACTTAAAATGACTAGTAAATTTTCACATCCTGTAACTTTTACCGTTGGTCATGGAAAAAAAAAGCAAAAAATAAAAAAAAAAACATGGAGGTGTATCAAATATATTCTAGTGAGTGTTATTTTTGTGAGTTTTGCAGAAACATGAAACATTATGCTTTCAAAAATGCAAAGAACTATTACAGGATTTGTTAATGAAAGACTAAATTATTTGTGAGAAAAAAAGCATTAATTTTGCAAAAGCTTTCCCTGTTTACAGTATATATAAGGTATTGCTAATCTTGGAAAAGCAAGAAAACAAATAAAGACAGAGGCATTTTGCCAATCTTGGCACAGAAATGTAAAACGAAACAGCTAAAGATGAAATGAAATTATGATCCCATATGACTGAAATACCAGAATAAGAGGTCCAAATTAGTCTAATGGCTGAGATATTAAAAACATATATCCCAACTTTCCAAAATACCCGTTATGGAGCTCACCTAACTAGTTTTAACAAAACAGAAAAGATATAAGTCCAAAAACCAACCTTTAATACAGTATCGATTGATTTGTTGCTTTACATCCATGGTAAACAACTATGGTCATGTCGGGACTGTCAGTTAACCTAACCACACTATTCCTGGGCAGGCTTACATGTAGACCTCCTAAGCGGTTAACCAGTACTAAGTGCTCATACTTTTGCCAGTAACTGACAACTGCCCTTCTTGAATCAGCGGAAGGAGAAACGAAAGTATGTGGCCAGACCAGGTATCGAACCCAGGACCTCTGACTTATGAGTCAGGTGCCCTACCGATTGTGCTACGCTGCCCGGCTTAATATCAAAACACGAAATTCATTTCTTTTAGATCTACACTTACCAGACTACCTTAAAGAGCAACCTTTGCCATATTCTAAAATCTAATAATGATTCCCCTTTGAATTATGTTTCTGGTGATCTACTCCTGAAAACTGGATCAAATGAGAGTCATTTTTTTCAGATCCCCTATCGGTATCCTCTCAGACTTTAATTTGACATCATCTACACATCCTGTAATGCAAACGACTTGAGCAAAATTTTCATGTGCCTAAGTGGAATGTAAAAGCAAGGTGTGACCATCAGAAATTCATAAATACATGTAATTCAATTTTACATAGATTACTACAATGACTATCTCAGGATCAAGCTCAACACAAGGGTCTTGTGTACTCCTGCAATCTGGGAGCAGTCACACTTAATACAAGAATCTTGTGATATCCTAAGATTCAAGAACATCCACTTGCTGTGATATAGAACATCAGATCATGTTTCTGTAGTACCCTCATGTGCCTAAGTATTGGGACAGCTAAAACCATTAATTTTCCATTTGGAAAATTAATGGTTTTAGCCGTCCCAATATCTAAGCACATTAGGGTAATAACATGTTTGGCTTATTTGCTCAAAAACTTCTGACCAAATATTTAGGAGTAGCATGGTATACTTTCCCCATTTCCCCATGTTAGATTGTATTATGACAGCTGTTAAAAATATAATACCTTTGGTACAATATAATCTCGTAACACGTAATATGTATACAAAATTCAGATCATCTGAAAAACAGTCTTATACAGTTGATACTCATTATCTCATAAGTCCAAGGGACCAGAAATTTGACTAAATATCAGTTTGACAGAGAAGAAACATGAAGATAAAAAAGAAACATGGCCAACCACTTTGACATATGAGATTATATGTACTTTGAGGTATCAAGTGTTTGAAATAATAAATGTCAACTGTATTGCAGAGATTCTTCTTTGCTGTGGAGAGAGATTCTCTTTCAGAGTATTCCTTGCTCCATTATCTTTATTTTTTCTTTTGTCTTTTACCAGCAGGCTCTGAAAAATAATGTATGGTAAACATTCTAAAAATTGGGACATGTAAAATAATTACCATAACTGGCTTTAAAATCGGATCAGTTTCATCTAACAATGCAGTGATGCATCAAGACAATGCAGATGGAATGGCAAATAGTGTAGATCCTGATCAGACAGCTCCTTAGAAGCAGTCTGATCTGGATCTGCACTTTTGCCCAAAACTATCTGTCTCCATACTTAAAATTTTTACCGCAATAATTGAATGTCAGGACACCTCAATCTTTATCCTGTTACTTGCTGTTAAGGATAAAAGCCTTCCTATCTAGATGGGTGTGTGTCCTATCAGAGATGTCTGATTAATGTGCTTAGTTGAGTGGCAAATAGTGCAGACCCTAATCATCTGCTCCTTTCTTTCTCATAACTAACAGACTTTTTACTGTAACAAACAAAATAGTTCTTTCCTAAAGTTGATTTACTATAACTTACACAAGAGATTGTCAAGAAGCTGCAAATACTAGGTCACTTTGTCTTTATCATGATGATGTAATATTTTGCAATCTATGTTCTGACCTCATCTTTACAATGATAATTCATATCCAAATACAATATTTTTAGGACACCTGAGGACTATTTATCAACATAATACCGGAAAATTTTCGCGTCACCAAATTTTCGCGGATTTAGTCCCAAAAACATGAGGATTAATTTTTGCAGTTTTTAATTTTCGTGGATGTGAATATCCACAAAAATAAAATTTGTGTTTGTCCTGTAAAATATTTGCTTGAATGAAAAATCATTACATACAAGGAGAGAGAAACATAAAGAAACTGACATCACTTTGTTATGAACACATTTGTTTAGATAGAATCGCTCCTTTTGGATCTGTGAGGATACCCATCCAATTACTTTTTCACAAAAATAAGTACGATAGACATTTGTACAAATCAATGTTAAGTACACAGAAAGAGGCAACTAAAATATGCAAACAGCTGAGAGAATGGCTGTTGTTCAGGACAAAGGTAAACAGAACTCACAGTCAATGAAAATTCAATTGTACTTGATATTAGGTACAAGTGACGATTAATCAAGTGAAAAAACACAGCCTGTTCAAATTGTAATTACCTGCTAACATAACTGCGCCGAAAATAGTATTTCTATAGCTACCTTCTTTTAAGGTTTTGTGGGGCGCATTGAAAATCGCAAATTATATGTTTGGACGATTCAAATTTCATATGACTATTTTGTACAAACTTGGAAAATATTTCGCGGAGTTTAATTTTTGTGGATAGCTACTGACCGCAAAATTCCACGAAAAATAGGCAACGCGAAAATTTCCCATTATACAGTAACAAAAGGAGGCAACAAATGAAAGTAATAAAAAAGCAAAATGTCAAATTCAACATCATTCTGTTCGTTGAAATGAATCTGCAGGAATATTTAAGGTCAATGTAACAAACAACAAATCTTAAACCTTCACCATTTACTTTCTCACCTTCTGCACCTGATGATTTGAAATGTTTCTTCAGCGGTTGCCAGCACTCATAATATTTGTCATCAACTTTGGTTTTGTTGCCCCACTCTGTGACAGCCATACTAAGAGAACTCTCAAACATAAATGCCTGTAGAAGAAAGACTATATCATAGCAAAATATTAGCTGAATGAACATATTTTCAGAGAAAGCAACTATACCATTTTCATTTTTCTCTCCATTCTCAACAGGGATCAACTTAAGGAAAAATTTGCACCCCTATGGATTAGCTCTGAAAGGAAAGAATTTCTCCTCTTGGAGCAAGTTCTTTCTTTTATGACATTATCTCTTTTTCTTTTTTTTTTCTTTCTTTTATGACTTTATCTCTTTTTTTCTTTTTTTTTGAAAGGGCTATGAAAGCAAACAGGAGTTATAAAAGTTGTTTCCCATTGCATAAATGGCAGAAAAACATGGATGTGTACTTATGCACTCTAAATACCAATCCATGACATTATAATATCCCCAAATCTGAAATAGCCCCTCATTACAGCTGAGATATCCGAGGTCATGTTTCTGTTCTGAACCCACAAGAATTTTGTTTGCATATGAATGCTGTTTATTGGTGTGTTTTTTGTGTGTGTGTGTGTGTTTTTTTTTTTGCAAGGGGGGGGGGGGGGGGAGGGGGGGTACTTTTTCACATTTTGACTGTGTTTCTCTTGTAAACAAAAGGGCTTATTTCTTTCAAAATCCAAAATCATTCCATGACAAAGTAGTTTGGTTTAAACAATATCTTAGTCATCAAATTTAGGCACAAAGTACAGAACAAGAATTCCGCAGAATGCTATGTCGCACCTGCCTTGCTCTTCCACAGTAGCAGAGATCATGGTTAGATTAGGTTTCATGAATTCATGTATAAAAATTTGAGTGGACTGGCCTTGCAAGCTAAGAAGGATGCCATTCTGGACATAAAATTCAACAGTCAACAGAGTATGAAATAATCATGAAAAGTATACAGTAGTTAAACAATCCAAGAGACCAGCGTAAGAAAACGTTTTATGCCACGTCTGATGATTGTAAGTGGGTTACTTTGTGCGAAATGTACTTTAATGTTAGAGTACATACGAATGTGGATGCCAGGTTGGCCTATAAATTTCCAAAGCCAACAGAGCACATGAAATATACATCAAGCATAAAGGTTTGATGCTTATACCATTGTGTTGAAAGAGAAATAGGCTTAAATGCTGGGGCCAATGCCATGTTGGACGTAAAATTTTACAAAGTCAACAGCCCTTGAAATAAAGGTCAAGGGCAGAAGGAAGTGCAACAACCCTTGAGACCTTTTTATGAAGAAATTTTTTGCCAGGTTTGATGATTCTAGGTATCATACTTTGAGAGAAATGGCCTTAAATGCTAGGGTTGATGTAATTTTTATGTGAAATTTACTAAGTCAAGCAGAGGGTTACATATAGGTCAAGGGTAGAAAAAAGTGCAATGTGCCTCAAGAACATTCTATGAAGAAACTTAGTACCAGATTCAATGATTGCAGGCATCATAGTTTGAGAGAAATGGATTTAAACACTAGGGTCGAGGTAATTTTGGACACTGAATTTAACGAAGTCAGCAGAGCATGAAATATAGGTCAAGGGTAGAAAAAGTGCAACATACCATGCGAACATTCTGACAAGCAACTTTGTACCAGGTTTGACTATTGTAGGTATCATTGTTTAAGAGAAATGAACTTAAACACTAGGGTCGAGGTAATTTTGGACATTGAATTTTACGAAGTCAGCAGAGCGTGAAACATAGGTCAAGGGTAGAAAAAGTGCAACATACCTTGAGAACACTCTAAGAAGAAACTTTATACCAAGTTTCATGATTGTAGTTTAAGAGAAATGGACTTAAACACTAGGGTCAAGGTAATTTTGGACATTGAATTTTACGAAGTCAGCAGAGCGTGAAATATAGGTCAAGGGTAGAAAAAGTGCAACATACCTTGAGAACACTCTAAGAAGAAACTTTATACCAAGTTTCATGATTGTAGGTATCATAGTTTGAGAGAAATGGACTTAAACACTAGGGTTGAGGTAATTGTGGACGGACGGACGTACGGACGGACGGAATGACTGACGGACGGATGGACGGAAAAGTGAACTCCTATATCGCACCCTGCTAAAGCAGGTGCGACAAAAATGGACCAGGAGTTGATGGAATGCCCACACAGGAAGCAATTTATACCTGTGTTCCCTCAGCCACCCTCACAGGCTTGAGATCTTCTGATGAGGCCTTTTCAAAACAAGCAGCATCTGGTCCATGAGGTGTCATCATGCTATGTAAGGTGGCTCCCCCTGGTAGAAAACCACCCTCCTGAAACAAATGTGTACATGTAATATTGTCTTTTTAAATATTGCATTTCTATATTACCATGCTGAAGATTCCATAAAGATACAATTACAACCTTATTCAAGATCATATATATTCAAATGAATGGGTACACTTTCATGGGGTGCAAGCAACTTTGCTGTTTTCACTTTTGCATCTCTTTTCAATATGGGTCACCTCTTAAAGGAAAGACATAGCTCCTGTTGGATTACATTCTTACCTTAAAGATCAGACCCCTTCCTTGGAAGGGCTTTGTCACTCCAGGAAGCATACAGGAAGTCACAATTGTTATCTGCCTCAAATCAGCCTGTGTATCCATGAAGCTCAGCCTGTGTATCCATGAAGCTCACTATTCTCCCAACCAACAATTCATAGAGCCTGTCTAGACACAGTCTGGAGACTTACGATTATCCATCATACTGAATTTTAGAATGTACTTATAATAGACTGATCCTGTTGTCAATATTAAGTGTAAGCATGCTGTACTTAACACTGTCAGCTGTTTTGTGAGGCAAACTGCAATGTGTAGGCATCATGCCTGACCATCATAAAGAGTGTGACATGTATCTCTAAGTCTCCAGGGGCCGTATTCATAAAACGACTTAAGTCGTTGCTATGCTGTTGCTAAGGCTAAATTTCTTTGAAGGAGATTCCCTACAACTATGAAATTTGCTCTGGAGGAACAGTCTTACAAAGACTGTTCCTCCAGACCAAATTTCATAGTTGTAGGGAATCTCCTTTATAGATATATAGCCTTAGCAACCGCATAGCAACGACTTAAGTGGCTTTATGAATACGGCCCCAGCACCATTGTGATCAGTCGGCAGCATGATTTGAATGTTGGCTGTTTACACATCCTATACAAGATTTCCCCAGAACACTATGTCGCACCTGCTTTGGGCATTCACATTAAGAACTCTAACAATGAAAGCATGAGTTTGACACATATTTGGTCAAAATCAATTTGGTACTTCACAAAATACTGTCTATTTCATATTTTTAGCTATATTTAGTAATGGCGGATGGCAGCCATTTTGGATGGCCACTTTGCAAACAACTGAAATGACTTCATGTGAGGATGGTTTTGACACAAAGTATCCAAATTCATTAGGGGTTCTGGAGAATTGTCATTTCATGCTTTTGCTATTTTCAGTAACAGCAGCCAATGGACATCTTGGATTGTCTAGTCACATAAATTTGTAAGAACTCTATTTGTGGATCATTCTGAATGAATTTGACTAAAATCTGTTTGGCGTTTCTTGGGATATTGGCATTTAAGCAAAACTGGACCCGTTAACAGAAAGTAGGTCACTGTGACCTAATTCCGCTACAGTTTTTTTTTCATTTTAATTCTATAAAAACTAAGGCCTCAATAATGCTCCATGCAAAATTTCAACCATATATACCAAGTGGTTCTGGTGAAAAAGTTGATTTTATTGGGTTTTGCTATTTTTTTTGAAAAGGTGGCCATCTTGGATTTGTGACCATGCTGAATTTTATAATTCTGAAGCCCTGCAGTCTGATCATACTAAAAAAGTGCAGTTTGAGAACTATGGATGCAGTTGTTTAGAGAATAAATCAATAGAATGAACTTAAATGCTAAGGTCAACTTAAATTATGCTAAGGTTGAGATAAATTGTGAATGGTCACAGTGACCTAATTCTGCTAGAAATTTTTTTTCATTTTGATAAATCTGAAAACCAAGGTTTCACTAATGCTCCATGCAAAATTTCAGCCAAATATGCTAAACGGTTATGGAGAAACCAGATGGAAAACCAGGCACCTATTCCGCACCTTGCTAAAGCAGGTACAATAAAAACACATTTCCTTATGACATACTCATATACAAACCTTTGCTTCGTATCTTCCCAGGATAAGCCCCATGAATTCACTCATACAGTTTCCTGAAATACAGAATCACTAACAAGAATTCCACAGAACACCGTGCCTTGTCTGTCTATGAATTGTAATAATATGGAGCTAAAACATAAAACCTGACAGTTTTTACACTGTTGCCAACCAGAAACTAGAAAAGCCGTTCAGATGCTGTGGCCAAGATACAGACGGCCTCTAGCCCCCGCTGTCCCTATGGCCACTAGGCTATGGGAAACCTTTACCTTTAAAGCAGATGCTTGCTTCATAGGTCACTCAGTAATGTCATTACTTTCAATATGGGAATTTTGCCTTTTAGACAGGTTTACTACAAACTACATATGGATCACCAAAAGCAGCAGCAATCTTCAGTGTGACAAGTGGAAAATCTTCTGGAGAGCCATCTCAGCCTAGCAGTTCTCAACATACAGTCTAATAAAACAGCAATCTTGATTGAAGATTTTGTGCTTCCGAGCATGTGTTCTCAAACTCACAATAAAGCACACTGATTGGCTGCTTCCGAGCACATGCTAGGAAGCAGCCAATCAGTGTGCTTAATTTTGAGTTTGAGATTATTCTCAAGTTTTACAACCTCAAACCCAGATTTCTAATAAAATCTCACATGAATGGAATATCTTGTACTTACTGTGATAGTATGGAGGTCGGAATGTATTTTCAGCCACCCCCCATCTGGGTGGAAATATCACAAAGTCTGCTATGGCAACTCCTGGCTTCACTGATTGGCAAGTTAGTACAGTAAATATTGATGGATCCTGAAATCAATGGCCAAAAAAAAATATCAGTTTGGAATAAAATTAAGGTGAATGGGTTCTCCACATTTATATGACATTTTTACACAGGGGGACAACTTTTGTTATTTCATATTGCTTCCCTGGGTGAAACCCTTCCTAAATGGGGCCTACCATGTACTTTTACTCTTAAGGAAAGAATTTGCTTCTAAGGGTGTAAATTCTTTCTTTTAAGAGTTGGCTTCTACTGAGAAGGGAGGTAAAATGGAAATGGCATACTTGCCTGAGCTGCTTTCCCTGTATGTGTACACATCTGAGCCACGACACGAGAAAACCAACAATGTGGTTTGTGCCCAGCGCAGAATCAGATCAGCCCCGGCATCCACCCAGTTTGATCTGACTCTTCATTAAGTGCTCAAAGGGTAGCTAAGGGTCTAAGCTACCTCCATGCGGACAACGCAGACTCTGATCAGACTGGGCTCATAACTACTTTGTTGGTTTTGTCATGTCGCGGCTCATTTACAGTAAATGTTTTTTCTTTCTTTCCTATTTCTGCACTAACTATATGACAAAGTTTTCATCAGATAAAATTCCTGCACACATAGGTTGCACTATAAAAAGACATGCTGTGGTCCTTCATCAGGATCCTTCACTAAGAGGTTCTACTGAAGTGCCACAAGATATGAGCCACGACACGAGAAAACCAACAAAGTGGTTGTGCGCCCAGCGCAGACTCAGATCAGCCTGGGCATCCACCCTGTCTGATCAGAATCTTCGCTGTCCACTTGGAGGTAGCTTAGACCCTTAGCTACCCTTTAAGTGCTTAGCGAAGAGTCTGATCAGACTGGGCCGATGCCCAGGCTGATCTGAGTCTGCACTGGGCATTATGTTTTCTGAGAAACTATTTACAAATATTCCTGAATAAGCCTTGAAGTCCTACCTTTATCTGGACCTTCTTCTAAACTTCATGTTAATGCTTTGGTCTGTTTAAGAAGAGAAGGGCCAAAACTCACAGTTTTGTGGAAACATGTTTACAGCATATTGATGTTCATGATTTTTGCAGTTATCATAAACACATGAACTTAAATGTTCGTGAACATGATGCTTTTGTAAAAGCATTATAGGAAAACAAATAAAATTCGCAAACAAATTAAGTGCTTGAGATTATATCTAAAATTGCAAAATAACAAACTTTTGTGCCTGCAATCATCAATACAATACAATTTACAGTAACAGAACTATCTCGGGATTTCAATCAAATGTACTTTGTGTCTAGATTTCTGTGTATACTTACACAATGATCAAATGACACAGTGTTTATCACATTAAAGTTCTTCAAGTTGTATTTGTATGGTGTGTAGTTCCCATGCCAGGCCACAACATCAAATGGTGAATGGCCCTGAAAATTAAATGCACAACATATTACAATACATATACTCATCTGGCTATAAGATATGAGCCGCGACACGAGAAAACCAACAATGTGGTTGTGCACCCAGGGCAGACTCAGATCAGCCTGGGCATCCGCCCAGTCTGATCAGAGTCTTCGCTGTCCGCATGAAGGTAGCTTAGACCCTTTGCTACCTTTTAAGCACTTTGGGAAGACTCTGATCAGACTGGGCGGATGCCCAGGCTGATCCAAGTCTGCACAGGGCGCACAACTACATTGTTGGTTTTCACGTGTCACGGCTCAATTATGGCATTTTCTCCCTCCAAAATCACCTCATGTCAGTTGTATTACTACGATGGGTTTTTTCCCTCCCAAAAATCTACATCTGACTTGGAAGTTAGATCATCTTGAGATTTTGGACTGTTTTGGAGGGAAAAAACTCAGGCAATAGCCCAAAAATTTGGTAACACCAAATACCCAGGCAACCTGTTTCAGAAAGAAGGTAAATGCTGACATCTGTTACCTAAACTTATGATACTTATGATACATTGATGATGTCTGAAACAGTTGAAGTTTGATTTGTAAGGATATAAGGAAACATAAAAAGGCATTGGGAAGATGTGCAAAGATAAAAGAACCAGTCAACTTTTCACTTTCCCTCATAAATCTCATAAACAATTTTCCATGGAGATAAATATTATGCCCAAGATAAACAGATGACAGACATACTGTTCTAACTGTGGTATACCTGAGTAGCCTGGAACAGATGTCCCTGGTATTTACTTATCACAGCGTAGTTCTCAACTTCCCGATCTTCATAATGAGCAACAGGGGAGAGGAAATCTCTGGGGTTGGCAAGACCATTGGCACCTGAAGAACAGACAGCACTGTAGGAGCTGAACACGGACAAATTCTAGTATAATTATAGCAGCTGCTCCCTGAGCATTTAGCTTAACTACAGTAACTGTAATTAAGCTAAATGCTCGGGGGCAGCTGCTGTTAATAGCTTATGATTTTTCCTTGCTCAAACTTCTAGACTACATATGCTAATGGATACATACTGTTATGAAAGTCTGGTATTAAAACAGTATTTTCACAAAAGTCTTTCTCAAGGTTTATTTTTTTCTATTATTTTTTTTTTACCATGTTTTCAGAAGGCATCTGTTAAAGGCCTTGTGACTCAGTTGGCATCTCTTAATGGCCACATGGTTCAGGAAGCATATCTCAAGGGCCTCATGGCTCAGGTGGCATACCTAAATGGCATCTCTTAATGGCATTGCACAGTCATAGTAAGATTGCCTTGATGTTGGGCACACATTTTGTTACAAGCAGACACTCTTGGAGAAATTCATAAGTCAAAAGTAAATCTTATCCAACTACAACTTTTAAGTTTTAAGAGCATTGTAACATTTTTCTCATGAATGAATGGATACATTATTTCAGGAAAAAGTCTTCTCTTGCACACCTAAGGCACTTATTTGCAACAAAACAACATTTTTCCATATCTAGAATAACCCCAAATATCTAAATCAGTCTTATGAAATTCTGATTTGAGATGGAAATATCCCATCTAAAACAATCTCAAAAATTTAGATCCATCCTATAAGATGGATCTAGATTTTTGGGATTGTTTTAGATGGGGAAAAAATAAACCTGTTTTATAAGCAAAGAATAAGAAATGTAATCATTTACCTATTGGTCCTAGACCAGGCAGCTCAAAATGTCCATCAAAAACTTCAAGGACATACCCTCTGGAATCTTCAGACACAGTCACGCTAAACCTCATACCTTGCTGAAGCAAAATACAAAACAGAAATGTTCTAAACAAAAAAATATGTTCCATCAAAACAAAGGAAGACTCTTCATAGCAGAAGATTCAATCTTACTTTTCATTATTTACGAAGTTCAAATTTCAACGTAACCAATTCAGTTATTATAAATAATACAAACCTTTGTGCTTACTCAAAGATTTGGTAGCTGGATATTTACCTGTACAATGCAGAGATTGCCTAGTTGCCACTTTTACTTCACAGTTTAAACAATTCTATTTTCAATATAAAAAGTATCCTGCAGATTTGATTTTGAGTTTTCCTTTTCAAAAATTCCAGCACTTAGTGCCAACCATGTAGACACAGACCTGGCCCCGAGGTTATAAAACTTTTTTCGTGCTCAACTCAGCTGCACATGAAATTTTCTCTGCTGATAAATATGGAAAATGCCAACTAATGTTGGCATTTTCATATTCATAAGCAGAGAAAATTTCATACTCAGCTAAACTTAGCAAGAAAGTAACTGTGCTTATCAGTAATTTGCTATTTATTAGCAGGTAAAATTTCATGCTCAGCTAAGTTGAGCATGAAAGAAGATTTATAACCTTGGGGCCTAATGGCCCATTCTACATCAGATACACTTGTTTGCATCCTTATGTGAAAGCAAACAGTGTGTAACAAAAGATCCTCCCCTTTCTAGAAATGGTGGGAAAACATTGAGGTTTACCTATACACTGCACCTAAATTGCACAAAGTTATTGAAATTTTTAGCATTGAGGCTGGTATTGCAATTATTGCAGTATTAAAAGTAAAAAGATACTGAATTATCAGGAACAAAGACAATCAGGCCCCAAGGATATAAAACTTTTTTTGTGCTCAACTCAGCTGAGAAAGAAATTTTACCTGTTAATAAAAAGCAAATTACTGATAAGTGTTTTCTTGTTCAGTTTAGCTGAGTATGAAATTTTCTCTGCTTATGAATATGAAAATGCCAACATTAGTTGGCATTTTCATATTTATCAGCAGAGAAAGTTTCATGCTCAGCTGAGTTAAGCACGAGCCAGATCCCATACCCCACCCTAAAAACCAAATGAGAAACCAGTATATACATAGACTGACATCAGTTCAGGAAAGGCATGCATAGTAAACCGAATGAACAGCTCTTTCCCAGACAGGTGGTCATTCAACTACCCCAACTGAAAATATCAATCACACAATAGGTGAATGCATGCATTAAAACAGGAGTGAAAAGAGGTCAAATGCTGTATACCTGTATCACACATATTTCATTGGGATCTACCACCATCTTGCCAAATTCTGTCATGATCTGCAAACTGCCTTTCTGTGGAACTGGAGAATAAATAGATCAATATCAACATAGGTTTGCCACTTATCCTCCACTTCTAATTTCCTGATTTTACCCTGAATTTTACCCTGATATTTTTCCCTGACATTTCAGTTTTCAATACCCTTTTTATGGATCCAAAATTGAATTTAACACTTTATTTCAATACTTCAATAGTGCTAAATGTAACACTTGGAAACTGGGGGGTGGGGGGGATGTTACTTACTCTTGAAGAAAAGAATTTGCTCCTCCAGGAAGCAAATATTTTTCTTTATGAGTATTCCCCAATAAGGAGGGAGATGTGCTAGGATTATCTATCTGTAAAATACATTCTGTCTCCTCAAACAAAATAAGTTTATTTTCTGAAGACTGCCATAGCCAGTAATTTTCAAATTCTCTGACTTTTCCTTGACTTTTCAAGTCCTTTCCATTTTCCCTGACCAACCAGAAAATTCCCTGACTTTTCCCTTACCTGGAAACAAATTCGATTTCAGATGTTTTTTCCTCACCATGGCAACCTTGCCATCATGTGATGGATGATAAACAGATAAACAACCTTATACATCTGACAGACAGGTGAAGATATACCACAGGAATCAAGAAAAGTCAACATGTTCAGGTGACAAAGTTAAGGTGACCAAGTACACTTTCAAGGGATGCAATTCTGCCATGTTTGTTTTTGCCTCCTTCTTGAGGGGGTCAATTCTTAAAGGAAACAATTTGTCTTCAGGGGCAAAGTCTTTCCTTTAAGAGTAAACGCAGATTTGGAAGGGCTTCTTTGTCCAGGGAATAAAACAGGGAGTAACAAAAGTTCTTTCCCTTTGTAAAAATTGCAGAAAACATGGACTTGTACCCATTCACCTTAATGTAGAATTTTCATCAAAATCTCATACAATGTGCTTTAAGTACTGGGACATCTAAATCATTAATATTCCATTTGTCCAAAGTGGAAAATCCATTTGTCCCAAATGGAATATTAATGGTTTTAGGTGTCCAAATATTTAAGCACATTGAGTATGCCAAATCTCACTGAGATTTTTCGCCACTTCAATCACATTTCTGGAAGCTGATTCCCACAAGATCTTTAAAAGTTCTAAATTGTTTTTCATTCTGATTCGTATATTGATTCTTCTTGGATCAATCAAGTACTCCAATTCACTCTACATTTTAAGAACTAAATAAAAACCGCACAATATTATATTGGTATCTTGTATAATGTAATTGCCAAACCTGTTAAGATAAGCTTTCAAGAAAGGTGAATTCATTCTTTATATGAGTGGACCCATTTTTGAAGGGTTTTATTGTCCAGGGAAACAAACAAGACGTCACAGTTGTCTCCTTTCCCAAAATGGTGGAAACACATGGTATTGTACTCATGCAACTTAAGATAAACATTTATGGTAACATAAATGGCAGTTAATGGGAAATGAGGTGGCTTTGATAAAGGATGTAATACATGTAGCTGAACCTGTGCTTAATAGTCACAATCAAACTCAACCTCATTTTGTTGTAGCATAGGAGCTTGCATATGCTATTCCTTATGAGGCCTGTCTGATTTCTAAGCAAGTAAATACATACCAATCACTGACCTGATCATTTCCAAGAATTAGGTGACCCCAGGTAATATAACAGCAGTATTGTTGTATAACAATTAATTGTGTATTCAATATATGGGTCAGGTCAATTGGTCAGTTTGCTTATACACTTACAAGTGAAAGGATGTAGAATATTGTGCTGACTTTTTTGAAATTGAACAAGCATAAATTTAGGCTATCCTTCCTCCACCCCACCACCACCATTGTCATAATGGACAACAGGGGTACAGTTCCTATAGTTTGTCAAATGATGCTTTTAAATTTAATTAAGGTGAAAGCCAAATTTCACAAATAATTTTCAATTATTTGTTCCTTTCCCCCAAATATCTGAAATTGATTTAGTATGAAGATATGTTTTTATGACGTTTCTCCCAGTTACAGGCTCCGGCCAATTGGGAAGGGCATAAGAGACCGGCTGTGCTTCAACAATGCTAATTTGTAAACTGACCAGCGCATACTGGCCGGTCTCTTCTGCAATTCCTCATGGCCCGAGCCTGCGAGCTGGGAGTTTCGATCATGGAACTGGCCCCTGATAGCCAACCTGATGTATATATAATGTAGTTTTGTTAGTTTCTATATGGTTTAGTATTTGAGGTGAATAAATTAAAAAATGTTCATAATTTCTGCTTGTTGTCATTTCCCATTAATCTTAACTTTAGTATAATTTTTTCATGTCATGGAAAAAAGTTGGTAGCTGGCATAGATGCTATCTTAAATTGGTCATAAATGGATGCAAAAATTTTGCAAAAATGTCTGGGAATTAGTAGTGAATATCTACATACCTATTAGGAAATCTCCATCTGAGCTGTAGAAGCACCTATAAGATAGCAATAACAAGGATTCAGTAAGTCTTACAGTACTCACAAAATTAAAAACAATAATATGAGCTACGACAAGAGAAAGCCAACAATGTGGTTGTGCGCCCAGTGCAGACTTAGATCAGCCTGGGCATCCGCCCATTTTGATCAGACTCTTTGTTAAGCGGTCAAAGGGTAGCTAAGGGTCTAATCTACCGCCATACAGAGAGCGAAGACTCTGTTCAGTCTGGGCGGATGCCCAGACTGATCTGATTTTGCGCTGGGTGCACAACCACTTTGTTGGTTTTCTCACGTCGCGACTCATATCTTGCTGAAAAATTGTGAAGAGCTTTTGAACTACACATTTTTGCAGCAAAAAAAATGCCAGTCTTTTAAAAAATCATATGTTTGAAAATTTAATGTCTTGTTAACTAACAATGTCATTGGTTTGTACAACTGCCGCCAGATAAATTACAATTGGACTACCTTCATAAAATTTTCTGTGTAAGTCTCACTAAAGTTTATCAAATCTCATTTATACAATACAATGCAAATGTCGTTAGCTGAAGACATTCTTAATTCATGAGTCAATAAGATTCAAATGAAACTCCCTCAAATGTTTAGCTCTTTTCAGACTGAATTTCTTAATCTATAGTAAAATTAATGTCAACTTACTTGTCTTGCATAGAAGAATTACAGGCATAAATGTACACAGCTATACCATGTCTACCTTTGGCATCACCCGCTCCACAAACTGTAGATAAACCCTGGAGAAAAAGAATAGGAGGCAGGTCTTACAATGTTAGGACTTGCAACACATGAGAAAGGACCTTAGGCCATGTGCATACTAAAACTGTTCTCACATCAGCTCAGATCGATGGGAGTCTTCTCTTGTCATGTTTTAGATTCTTCAGGAGCCACAGATTGTAGATGCAAAAAATAAAGATTTTAATCAGACTGTGCAGATGCACTGGTTCATCTTCGTCTTCACTGCTTTTGTATGCTGTAAGGTCCCTTTTCATGTGACACCAATCAAATGCATAATATGTCATTTTACATGACAGAATCCTGAAAAATAACAGTACGGTATAGATATTTTTTTCCTCTTTTAAGTGAAATACATGTACCAATTAAAATATTAATATACCTGAATCCCTTTCAAGTGTAAACTTACAGAAAATTACAATGGTTAGTTTTCTACCTATAAAATGAATTAACATTATGGCATAATTGAGCCGCGACATGACAAAACCAACAATGTGGTCGTGCGCCCAGCGATGACTCAGATCAGCCTGGGAATCCGCCAAATTTGACCAGACTCTTCGTTAAGTGCTCAAAGTGTAGCTAAGGGTCTAATCTACATCCATGCGGACAGCGAAGACTCTGATCAGACTGGGCGGATGCCCAAGCTGATCTGAGTCTGCGCTGGGCGCACAACCACATTGTTGGTTTTGTCGTGTCGCGGCTCATATATACTAACCTGGACAAAATCAACCTTTTTTGTCGCTTTCTTTGGAATGTCAAAAGGATGCCATCTTAACTGAAATATAAACCATTCCATATCATGTTCCCTAGTCAGCTTACACAGACACAAGTGCCTAAGCAAATAATGTAGACCCAGATCAGACTGCTCTTAACTGAGCAGTCTGATCTGAATTTGCACTGTTTGTAATTCTGTTTTACACAATGCAGAGAATCCAGTCAGCTTTTTCAAATTTTAAGATAACTATTGTTATATATTAAAAAACAATGTCTTCCAAGGGAGGCAAGGGGGTAGGGGGAGTCAGAGGGATAATTTTTTTAAAATACTGAAGGATTAGAGCAAAAGTACAATGTAGAGTTCTCCTTTACATAATTGTTTGTATACATAATGGAAAGTAATTATTGCAAGGTTTTAGGAAAAAAAGGTATTACAGTTTTAAAAGAAATCCGACTTAACTCTTTAAGCACCAAAAAGCAGATGACAAGATTTACATCTGCAAAAATTTAAAAAAATGCCTTGTCCAAAACATTTAATATTGAGAATTCAAAAACTAGCAGGCAAACAGTGTAGATCTAGATGAGGCCGCTCATTATGAGCCGCCTCATCAAGATCTACACTATTTGCAAATTCTGCAATTTATATCACTGGTGCTTAAACAGTTAAACAGTAGTGTCATTGCAAATTATGGCTGGAGAGACAGAATGGCAGAAAGACAAAAAGATGGAAAACTAGACATTTATATTGCATCTTGCTAAAGCAAGTGTAACAAAACCAGTACCTGATTAGGATTAGGCTCCACTTCATCCCAGTTGTGTGTTATCAGACCTCGGTCTGTCTTCTTAAATGGCATGTGAAGTACTGATGGTCGAATCCTATACAGCCAGCTGTTAAAAAAACACATTGAAATAAAGAAGTGCAGACTGTTTTCACCAGTGACACCACACCAAGGTTCAAGATGAGAAATGAAACAATCTTGCAGCAGCTAACAGTTCAGGCCCCAAGGTTATAAAACTTTTTTTCGTGCTCAACTCAGCTGAGCATGAAATTTACTCTGCTGATAAATACAAAAATGCCAACTTATGTTGGCATTTTCATATTCATAAGCAGAGAAAATTTCATACTCAGCTAAACTGAGCAAGAAAACAACTGTACTTATATGGTTCTTATCAGTAATTTGCTATTTATTAGCAGGTAAAATTTCATGCTCAGCTGAGCTGAGCATGAAAAAAGTTTTATAACCTCGGGGCCATGCCAAGATGAGCTGTCTCTGTGGGCTTTGCTTTAAGGTGCACAGGGTTTGCATTCATGTTTTTCCACTATTCTACAAAGGGGAACAACTTTCGATGCTTCTCTGAACAACATAGCACTTCCAAATGGGCTCTACTCTTACAGAAAGAATTTGCTCCTAAGGGAACCAATTTTTTCCTTTAAGAGTAGTTCCCCATGTGAAGGAAGACAAGAAAGAAAATGGTAAAGTTGCTTCCCCTGAAAGTGTAATCATGCACCTTAAATGTTTTCACAGTGTTGTAAAACTGTAATTTCAAGCTACTCGTCATCATTTCCTAACTTGCAAAGCTATTATAACATATGTAATCAACTGCAAATGAAACTGATATTTTGATTGCATGTTACACAGCAATATGTATTTCCAAGCCGCTTTTTACCCATGCAGCCCTGTCTATAAGCAAGGTCATGATTACTGTTTGAGGCTTTTCCTAAACAAAACTTTTGAGCATAAATAATTATTTTGCCATTTATGTGTACATAATGCTATCTCATAAGAATTACTCTGGTGAAGTAACTTTAATGTATGTTTTGGGAAGAAATTAAGGTGTATGGGTACACTTCCAGTTTTTCTGTCATGTTTTGAAGGGAGACTTTCTCTTTGCTTCCCTGGATGATCTAGGTCACTTTAAGCCCTTTCTAAATGGGGTCTACTCTAGGAGCAAATCTTTTCTTGAAGAGTTGATCCCACTTTTAAGGAAGGCAAAAAATAGCCATCAGAGGAGATGGCAAATCCCCCGACCGAAGACCCCCATGGGCCTTGGTAAAAAGGGTGCACTTCAAAACACATATTAGTAATATATTGTCGTTCTTTTATGCTTCTGATTGACATTAACTGTTAACAGATGCATGATTATCTAACACTCAGACTAAAACAGTATGCTTGACTGCTAAAAAGAGGTAATATCTCAAACAGCCACCATATACACAAATGTATAGCATACGATACATTCCACTTTCAAAATGTGTGAATAACTTCTAAAGTACAAGCCCTACAAACCTAATTTTGAGCTCTCTAGTAAGTGAATTTAGACAAAGAATCCAAATCTGGAAAATTTTTTTTTTTTTTTTTTTTTTGGGGGGGGGGGGGGGGGGGGGGGGGTGGTGCGGGAGGGGTGAGAGAGTTAGGAACACTGATAAGATATCACAGCATGATCATCAATATTCTAAAAGGTTCACGGTTATTCAAATTCTGGAGCTGGCCAGGGTTATACAGTTATGGAGCAGAGACTCAAAAAGCAGCTCAAACTACCAAAGGGAAATAATTCACTAGGTCCTAAAAGCAAGAGTTATCATTCATGTATGAGACAAATTGTCATGACCTGTTCTGCATGTCTGTGAAGTATCATGAAAATATTTCAAAAGGTATTCAAGCTATGGAGCGGACACTTAAAATCATCAAAGGGAAATAACTCCAATAGTAAGAAAGCAAGAGTTGTCATTCTTGTTCGCGACACATCATCATGACCAGTTCTACATATCTGTGAAGTATCATGAAAATATTCCAAAAGGTATTCAAGTTATAGAGCGGACACGAAATCACACCTAAAACCATCAAGGGGTAATAACTCAAAAAGTAAGAAAGCAGGAGTTGTCTTTCTTGTTCGCGACACATCGTCATGACCTGTTCTACATATCTGTGAAGTATCATGAAAATATTCCTAAAGGTATTCAAGTTATAGAGCGGACACGAAATCATACCTAAAATGATCAAGGGGAAATAACTCAAAAAGTAAGCAAGCAAGAGTTGTCATTCTTGTTCGCGACACACCGTCATGACCTGTTCTACATATCTGTGAAGTATCATGAGAATATTCCAAAGGGTATTCTAATTATAGAGCGGACATGAATCTGCCAAAAAATCACACCTAAAACTATCAAGGGGAAATAACTCAAAAAGTAAGAAAGCAAGAGTTGTCATTCTTGTTCGCGACACATCGTCATGACCTGTTCTACATTTCTGTGAAGTATCATGAAAATATTCCAAAGGGTATTCAAGTTACAGAGCGGACACGAATCTGCCAAAAAATCACCAAAGGGGAGATAATTCAAAAAGTACAATAGCAAGAGTTACCATTCTTGTACGCGACACATCATCATGACCTGTTCTACATAACTGTGAAGTATCATGAAAATATTCCAAAGGGTATTCAAGATATAGAGCGGACAAGAAAGTGTTTACGGACGGACGGACAGACGGACGGACGGACGGACGGACGCCAGGCTCATCGCTATATCCCCCGACGCTATATCCCCCGAACGGGGGATAAAAAGTAAATAGCAGAGTTGCTTCCTCTAAAAAGTCTATCCATTCCATTCACCTTAAGAAACTGATAAAACTTTGGTTTACTTGAAATCCCTTTGCCTTACCTTCTTC
>CAXDIV010000007.1:66202-104692 GCA_963989385.1 Ctena decussata
GTACATTTTTATATGGTTCACTCAGATTTTTTCGACCCCCCCTCCCCCCCCCCCCCCCCCCCCCCCCGTTTTACAAGAATTATTTTCCGACACCCATCCCCACTCCCCTCAAAGATAGGCGACAAATATTTTTATGACCCTCCCCCACCCCCATCCCAGTTACCCTTCACACACACACACACACACACACACACACACACACACACACACACACACACTATTACCTATTTATGTCAGACTGACCTCAATCAAAACCTGTATGAAACACTTTGAACAATTTTCTTATTCTAACAGGTTAATTAATCATGGTCTGCATTTCTTGCTCACTTCCTTCTACTTTTTGCGGAGCCGGGCCGCATAGTGCAATCGGTAGGGCATCTGACTCATAAGTCAGAGGTCCTGGGTTCGATACCTGGTCTGGCCACATACTTTCGTTTCTCCTTCCGCTGATTCAAGAAGGGCAGTTGTCAGTTACTGGCGAAAATATGTGCACTTAGTACTGGTTAAACGCTTAGGAGGTCTAAGCCTGCCCAGAAATAGTGTGGTTAGGTTAACTGACCGTCCCGACATGACCTAAGCTGTTAACCGTGGACGTTAAGCAACAAATCAAATCAAACCAAAATCTAGTACCAGGTATTTTGGGCATCCACAAATCTGTTGTCGAATGCTTTATTTACAATCATAACTGTTAATAATTTGAATTGAGCTTCGGCGGAGGTCTTGGGGCTCAGCCCCCAGAAGCCACAGTAGTTTTGCAGATGAAAAGACACCTGAAGAGCTGATATCACAAACGCAGGCGTTAAATTTGAGAACAAAATCATCTACTCGACATGATTTTATGGACACTTTCAAACTGTTCTTCTAGCAAATCGATGAAAAGATCTGTTTTTGGATATGAAGCTGCCCCAAGTTTCGTGTGTTATTTCCATCAATGTCTTTTTAAAATTGTCGAGTAATATATTGGGATGTCTTTGTCAATCTTTCCCTTTGATGTTGGGGATAGGGTTTGGGATCTGATTCAGTCAGTTCCTGAAGTGTAGTTACTCTTTAAATTTGAAAGAAAAGAGACAGAATTTTAAGGAGTAATGGGGGTATGGGGGGAAGCCCCCCAGACGCTAAGACATTTTTGAAAATGAAAACTGATGAAAGAATTCTGACCCCCCCCCCCCCCCCCCCCCCAGTATGCCTTATAAAATATATGACCTCCCACCCTGCTCCGAGGCTTATTGATTCCCCCCCGGTACATCAACAAAATAAATCCGACCCCCCCACCTGACAAAAAAATGGCTCGTTCCTAATATCAGAGAGATGAAAAACACTACCGTGATTACACTCTCCGATCACAAACTTTCTGTGATATAGGAGATAAAACGGTGATGTCATCGATTAGAAATGCGAGGGTATTTTCCCGCTTGGTTGGCAAAAGATCGGTAGCCACTAATGTGCTATTGAATGTTTACAGGGTAAGAGTTGAAATATGTGAATAACCATGCTTTATATTGAGCGCATCATGGTGCATATTTATTATATAAATTATGATAGTGTAAAGCAAAGACATCTTATTGTGTTCATTTACTTTATATATTTATTTATTTTACATATATTTTATATTCAATAGCGCGATAAACTTTTCCACATCCAAAAGTCAGGAAAGACCACGGACAGACGCCACTTTAAACAGGTAAAGTATTTTATTCAGGATAAAATTAGATCAGCATATGATAACTGTTTACAAGATATATCAGGACTCTCTACACAAACAACAGATGGCAGTCCCTCTGGTTTTATACCTAAAAAACTGTACTCCCTGATTAAGAATGCAAGACAAAACACCCAGGGAATCTCATCACTTATGGATAAGAAACAAAACATTTCGATTTCCAACAAAAAAAACAACAACAACAAGCAAATCTTTTAAACCAACAGTTTCAATCTGTTTTTCCCCATTATCTCATTTACGTTTAGGCCAGCTGTGTGTAGAAAAAATACAGCAGCTCCTTGAAAGTATACCAGAAAGCCTGAATTTAAATACCCTAAAATGCCTGAAATAAAAATTGACTTAAATGGAATTTTGAAACTTTTAGCAAATCTGAAACCAGATAAAGCAGCTGGCCCGGACAATATCAAACCAGTCCTACTGAAAGCACTTCGAAATGAGATCGCCCCTGTAGTAAAAACAATATTTGAAAAGTCTCTGGAAACTGGCACTTTACCAAAAGATTGGACATCAGGACGGGTGAGCCCAATATTCAAAAAGGGTGACAAGAGTGATCCCGCAAACTACAGGCCAATTTCTTTGACCTGTATTTTGTGTAAGCTCATGGAGCATATAATCGCTTAAAATCTTACCCGGCATTTCAATGAAAACAATACCCTGTATGATCTCCAGCATGGCTTTCGCGAAAAACGTTCAATGAAATGTTTGATTCAATATTTATGTCACACTGTCAAATATTCAGCATCAAACTTGGTGGGTGCATCATTATTCATAAAAAAGGCTGGAATGCTTTAAATATTATAGTTGATGAATAATGATGCACCCACCAAGGTTCATGCTGAACATTACACAGACGGAAACGAGGAGATTTGATACGAGCCTTTAAAATTATTCGTGGTTACGAAAAAATACCTGTGGAAAGATTATTTGTCTTGTCAAATACTAAAACAAGAGGGCATAACTATAAATTGGAAAAGAGCAGGGCAAAAACCTCATTTAGATTAAACCAGTTTTCACAGCGAGTGGTGAATCAGTGGAATGCACAGCCTCATTATGTTGTGAATGCTTCATCGGTTAATGCATTCAAATCCAGCTTGGACAAATTTTACAATTCTGACATCATATATGCGTATCAGTTACAATTTGAAAATTATGATATATATAAAGTTTCCAGAAATAAAGTTACCAGAGAACTGCGTAGAGCCAAATACATGTATGAAAAAGATTTAACTGCAAGATTAAAGAATGAGAACAAACTCTTCTGGAGCTATGTCCGATCTAAAACCAAGACAAGTCAACAGTATCTCAGCTAACTAACAGTGGAGAACTATCGAAAAACGATCAAGAAACAGCAGATATTTTAAACAATTTCTTTGCTAGTCTATTTGAGGTTGAAGGGGATGGACCACTGCCAGAATTTGAAAAACGCCATTATGAGAATGAACTTAGTGCATGCTTAGTGGTTAACCCAATCACGGTTGACAACTTTGCTGTCCTCTTTAATTGCACGCCGGTGGGTCGGGGTTCAGACTCTATGATAGCCCCTACATAAAGCTATATATTAGTTGGTTGGGGCCGGATGTTTGTCTGTTTCTTGGCCCACAGGGGTTCAACTGGTGGTCTTCTTTTGCTCCAGTACTCCAGTGGTGTTGCTGACGCCCCAGGGATCTCCGGGTGTCTCAACACGTTTTGGCTGTCGAGTCCTCATCCTTGCTTCATCACGGTCTTTTCTTGATCTTAATTGTTGACCGTGATGACTCTCTGATGAGTTAGGGGACATCCATACGAACCGAACTACCAACTAATTGTGTGCATCGCAGCGGAGGGTGAGGGTGAAGGTTTGGGCCCAGTAAAACCGGTTTAAACCCCCCAGTAGTTATTACTGACCGTCCCAAGGCGGTACTTTTGTTGCGGTTGCATTTGTTTTATGTTCGGTGCTGTTTAATTTATTGTGTTCTCAGTTTAATCCTTCTTTCATAAAAATAGAAAATAGGTAAAAATAATTGTTAAATGTTTTTTCATATAATTTGCTTAGTCCGTTGTAACCCGTCTGTTGGTCTAAATTATTTAGTTCAATAAAGATAGCTGAGTTGCCATCTATTTGGGAAAGAGCTGCTAACTCGGCTTATCACTTGTAATTTATTGTTTGTTGGGATGTCTTTGTCAACCTTTCCCTTTGATGTTGGGGATAGGGTTTGGGATCTGATTCAGTCAGTTCCTGAAGTGTAGTTACTCTTTAAATTAGTGATATAATCATTACAGAAGAAACTATAGACAAGTTAATAAGTCATTTAAAACCATCTAAATCACAAGGCCCAGACAATTTTCATCCCAAATTATTAAAGGAGACCCTTTCAGCAATAAAAACACCACTTAGAATTATTTTTCAAAAATCAGTAGAGGAAGGAAAACTGCCAGAAGTGTGGAAAGTAGCAAATGTTACACCAATATTAAAGAAAGGAAACAAAAGAAGTGCAGAAAATTACCGACCCATTAGTCTTACATCAGTACCAGGCAAACTTTTAGAAAAGATCATACGCGATGCAATTGTAGAACACATGACTTCCAACGATTTATTTCATCAGCACAGCACGGCTTTGTAGCAGGAAGATCATGTATAACTCAGCTGTTAGAAACTATGGAAGAAATTACAGAGTCAATAGATAATGGGGAGGACGTCGACGCGATATATTTAGACTTTTGTAAAGCCTTTAACAAGGTCCCCCACAAAAGACTTCTAAAAACTGTACAATTATGGCATAGTAGGAAAAATATTCATCTGGGTAAAAGAATTTCTATCAAATAGGAAACAGCGGGTAATGATAAATGGCTCCAGATCTGAATGGCAAATTATAACCAGTGGAATTCCCCAGGGGAGTGTCCTGGAATCTATCTTGTTTCTGATTTTCATAAACGACCTCCCAGACGCAATCAATGTATGCATAAAACTGTTCGCTGATGATCGAAAAATTTACAGTAGTGTTAACACAGAAGAAAAACTGAAGATTCTCCAGAAAATGTTACAAAAGCAGAAAATTGGGCCCATACTTGGGAAATGTTCTTCAACAAACAGAAATGCCACCATCTGCACATTGGAAAACGCAATACAATTGGTACTTACACCATGAATGGAGAAAATGGACCAGTAGATATTGAAAAGGTGGATCATGAAAAAGACCTAGGAGTTTTAGTAGACAGAAATCTATAATTCAGAGAACCCGTTATATCAAAGGTGAATATTGCAAACCGTAATGTTGGAATCATCTTTAGGACCTTCACATATTTAGATACTAAAATGTTCTTAAATTTTTATAAGGCACTGGTTCGCCCTCATTTGGAATATGCCTCACAAATATGGACACCAATATACAAGAGGCAAAATCACAATTGAAAATGTACAGCCTAGGGCAACCCGATTAGTCAACAGTATAAGCCATCTAACGTATGAAAACAGATTAAAAGAATTAGGATGCCAACTCTTGAATACAGGCGTGAAAGAGCAGACATGGTCCAAGTATATAAGATATTAAATGGAATAGATCAGATAGAAACGGGCAAATTATTTACATGGGCGAGTCATTCAGCTACAAGAGGTCACTCAATGAAGCTTTTCAAACCAAGAGCTCGATTGTATACCAGACGTCAGAGTTTTAGCAACAGGATAGTGGATACCTGGAACTCATTACCAGAGACTGTAGTAAGGGCACCCTCTCTCAACTCATTTAAAAGTCGTCTAAATACACATTTGAGACAACACCCACGAAAATTTACCGCATCATGCTACCGGACGTACTACGAAACCGGATATCGACAAACATATCAAGATGCACCCACAGAAGCAGAAATTGCTTGAATTGGTGTCGAGGTTACAGTAAGTTACAGTAAGTTACAGATATTGTCAGGGTCACTGACGAGGCTTTATTAGCCGAAACTACGTAGTCTGACCCATGTTCCTACTTCTGTATGTATTCTCTGCTCTTGAAGGAACTTTTTTAGATTTTAACAGTATAAATGGCAGTTAGTGTTTTTTAACAGTTGACTTACAGTAATATTCCCGGAAGCGACAATTACCAGTTATTTAATTCAAGGGGACATTTATTCATCTACGAAGATTTAGCAACAAGAATAACCAGATCATACCAGTAATGATAGTGCAACACGAGTGAATTTAAGAGGGTGGGCTCAAAAGAACGTCGTTCTCATTGGACGGACACACGGCGCCAAGTGTGTGCAACTATGGTAACGTACCGTTGAGCCACTTGGGTAACGCCGATAAGAGAATTGAACTGAACTGAACTGAATAAACGCCGTTCTTCACTTGGAGCCCCAGAGATTCAAGGAGGTGCCAGACGATTCGTACCCAGGATGTTTCGTGCCATGAACGTTTCGTACCCAGCCATGGATGTTTCGTACCCTAAATTTGGTCGATTCGTACCCTAGCCCTGGTCGATTCGTACCCTGCCTATAAGTCAATTCGTACCCTATATATTTTACTGTAGTATATATTGTATGTTAAGGGATGAGTCATTTATTATCAGGTGGGGGGGTGAGGGGGGGGGTGAGGGGGGGGGGGGGGGGGGGGGGCGGGTACACTTTCACTAGGTTCACCAAATTTTTTCCAATCCCCCCAGTCTAACCAGAATTATTTTTCCGCCCCCCCCCCTCCCCCCGCAGATAAATGACTTGTCCCTAACCCACACCATTATGTACGATATGCATCAGCTTGCCTGCCTGTAATATACGGATACTATTATGATTTCATAATGCAGAAGAGATAGTTCTGCCTCTGACTTTCTTGTTTCTCATTTTCTGGCTCCGTTTTTTTTTTGTTCATTCTTTCACTGGCTTGACAGTCCACAATTAATGCCTCTACATAATCATATGTTGGAAGTAATTACCCTAATAACATTTGATTATTCGGTATTTATTTATTGCTTTGACTTATCAAGCATGTTTTGTCCACTGGTTTTGTCCAGTTTTAATTTTACTTTATTTCTTTAATAACTTTGTATAGTGTGATATTAACACTTATTTATTTATCTGAGGCTTTTCTTAGTATATCCCAAAGCATTGCAAAAGTTTTCATAATTAATTAACTACTGTCCCAGCTAACAAAATAACGTTGTTGCAACGTTTGTGCAACGTTATATTTTGGTTGTGAAAACGTTTTGATTTTTGGTTTTATGCAGGGTTTTTGGATGGTTTTATTTGGGATTTCTAAACGTTTTCATAAAACGTTTGCAAAAAACGTTGTTGCAACGTTAGCTAAACGTTTTCATAAAACGTTGCAAAAACGTTGTTGCAACGTTAGCTAAACGTTCTGTTTTGATTATAAAAAACATTTTGATTTGAGGTTTTATGTAGACTTATTTGGATGGTTTCTTTTGATAGGTCGCGGCGCCGACTGGTTTCAGCGTGCGCCGTTAGATTGTCGAAGGTTTGCAGTGCCAGCTTTAAAACGTAAAGATGTCTTCGCATCCTGACTTCATTTTATTATCATTTTTCTTACCCGCGATAATAATTATTTCAAAATGAACGGAGAACTATTATTTCATGCGAACGTGTACAACTGTAAGTAGTACAACCGTGCCAGCCACATGGCTCCTGGTGTGAACAAACAAGTAATAACTGCTTACTTCCGACTTAATCTTTGACAAATCTGCATTTTGGGAATTTCTAATTGAAATTCATGATAAAGAGCAAAATTTGTATTGTGACGACTACAGCAAGCGCATGTATGACGCTAATTGTGACGTAACGTCAACGTTATTTCAAACGTCAGTTGGTAACGTCTTCAAAATGACGACACCCTCGACATCGTTTGTATGAAACATTGCCTATTTCGGATTTTTTGTCGACGTTAAGACATAGAAACAGATAATGATGGAATTATAAAGAATGAATTTCTTTCTTGGGATTTTATTGAGGAAATTCAATGCTTTAAAAAATGTAGAATCGCCGAGCCGGGCTTATCGCATTTCATTGAGCGAGTAGTGATACACGGAATTCAAGCGCGTGTGAGCAGTCCCAGCCCATGGGCAAGATAGAATTTTCCAGCACCGCTAAAAATAGAACAAACTTTGTCTCGTAGGTAAGAAAGAGAGATTATTACCCGGTTGTTTTGATCCCAGCCCTGATCACAGCCCGAGTTGACGGTATTGGCCCGAGCCCGAATCTCAGCCCGAGTTGACTGTATCGGCCCGAGTCCGAAGGGCGAGGGCTGATACCGTCAACTCGGGCTGAGATCAGGGCTGGGATCAAAATAACCGTGTAATGCTCTTTTTATCATATACTTTTTTTTATAGAATTAAACTTTTGTAAGAAAAAGTGCATATTTTGTTCCAATAAAATATGTCTGTTTTCTCTTTTTTATTGGATGATTGATTGATTGATTGATTCATTCATTGATTGACTGATTGATTGTTTTGGGTTTAACGGCCCTTTGAGACAGTATTTCAGTCTATATCGGGCCGTCTCCCAGACAGAGGGAGAAAGAAGAGAGAAATGTTAGACGAGAGAAAATATGTCCAAACAACCCCACCCGCACCTACTGCAAGTACAGTAGGCCCTTGCCCTACTATTATCCAAATCAGTCGGACGCCCCGGCGCTGGAAGTTACACGCAGCACCATCGCACCACCCGTCCACCCCTTTTTATTGGATGAAATAACATGGAGATGATCAAGTCGGAAGATCATGGTTGGTTAGCGCCATTTTTCTTTCAGCTGGAAAAACAACTGAGTATAAAATCAAGAAAACACAACACAATCGTTAGGTATTTTAATCGTAAATGGCTCAAATTACAAAATAAAACTTACCGAGAATGATTTTCTGGAAGTATAACAAGCTACACAGCCTCTGTGTGTCCACTTCCAACCAGTCGACGTGCGGCAATAAAACAGGGCAGCAGAAGTCCTTTGGCCCGCTGAGTTGTTTTGATGACGTCAGCGACAACACTTGAAGTTAGCTCCAAATTTGAGGGCTGATATGACGGCTGAGATTATAAGTATCTTTCATGGGTGTGAGGTGTGGCTAGAAAAATCTGTCGCGAGGGTCACTGATCGGCATCACGAAGCATGCCGAGTGATGCCGAACAGTAATCCCGAGTGACGGATTTTTCTATCCGCACCTCACACCCATCCATGACAGATACTTTTTCTTGCACATCACGTTTTGTTTTAACTTTAGAACTTGTTAAAATGCCTAATTTTATTGCTTGAGAAGTTTCTATTTGCTTTTGAAAGAAGGCGCCGCTTTCAACGATCGCTATTCGGTTCTTTATGTCAACGTCTGGCGTGCATAAACTGACGTCATTTCTGTCGTCTTCGTTACGTCATCATGTAAAAAGCCAACGTCACTTGACGCATAAACGTGACTTCCATTACAAAACCTGTGCATTGAATGCTTGTGATTTTTATCCGGCCCTGGGTGAGATAACATGGGTGAGATAAGATTTGTAGGTACAGGGGAAACACGCGGATATCCTTATCCACTGTGCATGAAATTTCTGTCTCGCCATACACGTGATGTGATCTCGGCCCTACACGTGGTCTTTGGACTACAGGGCTGGACAGCGCTTTCTGACAGGGCTATATTGGATTAGCCAAATATCTCGTATCAAGGGCAATACTAGTAAAAGTATGTGATAAACGTTTCTCCATTAGAAATAAGTTTTGCAGTAACGTTGCAGAAAGGTTTAGGAAACGTTTCTTCAGTCTAAATCTTAGTTATTAACTTTAAGTAATAATATAGCTGGCAAAAAACAATTTCAATTTTCAGATCTTTTTTGAAAATGAAGAAAAGAAAATGAGTGGAACTTCCGATGATGAGGATCCTCTGTATCCCGTGTTTATGGAATGCTGGCATGCACGCAACAAAGGGTCGCGGAAATGTGTGACAATATTAAATAATATAAGATGGAAAGTTTAAAATCGGCGTTGCAGCTAAAATTACTTTACAAGCAAACAGGTCGATCGGGAAATATGCTTATTCATAACCTACAATCTATTAGAGTACATGCTACTGGAAAGAATACTCGCATAAAATAGCTAATTGTGTACCTGATTTGAATTCCAATTTCAAAATTTGAAATTTGGAAAGAAGGAAGTCGGTAGTTTTGTATTATTAATTTCGGCTTCAAAGGTAGATTTTCTTGGTACGCTTGCGTTAAAATAAGCATTATTAAACGCACTTGATTTATCTTAGTAATTAAATTCGATTAATTAAAATTCAATTTGGAATTGAGAAAGTTTTGAAATCCGAAACTGTGGTGAATATCTACCACGTGCTCTAAAGGATTTAGCCACGTGCTCTAAAAGATTTAGCCAACGTTTAAAAACGTTACGAAAACGTTGTGTCCAGAGAGATCGTATTCAAATAAAATCACGGATAAGAGCTGTCCTTTCCCCTCTCTGTCTCTTTCAAGACTTTTGTTATCTTAACCAGACACCTTTAGATTACCTATATTTGCATAATTAAGAAGGCTCTTGCAGCTTATTTGGAATAAGTTGGTACCCATCGAAATCAAGGAAATACACATTTCAGAATAAAAAGGGGCATTAATTATGTAATAGTCATCAAAATGGCATGAAATGTGGCCCACACATTACATCACATATTCATGATATCGCCAATGGGATACGATTATTAGGACGGAAAAATATAACGTTGGAGCAACGTTCATAAAACGTTGACTGCAACTATACCATAGAGCGTGGAACATTTTCAAACGTTGAAATAACGTTTACTAAACGTTGGTCTCAAACAAACCTTCATACAACCAAACACAAACGTTGCGAAAACGTTTCTTGTTACCTGGGGTTGTGTTAATGTGTGTCTTTAATATCAATCTGCCTATTTCAATCAGATTGGTTGGTTTTCACTTCCTTGGCTTGGTTTCTTTAATTGCATAGTAGATCATTATAGGTGTGCAAAGAATAAGGTTGCTAACAATATAATTGGTCTCTTTATAAAATGTCAAAAAAATTAGTATACGAATCGACCAGTGCTAGGGTACAAATCGACCAGGGCTAGGGTACGAATCGACCAGGGCAAGGGTACGAAACGTCCAGACTTTGGTACGAATCGACTTGGGTACGAAACGTCCAGGGTACGAAACGACTGTTATTCGTTCAAGGTATCCGAGTCGCCGATCTATTCTAGGTTTTACTTTAGTTGATATTTGGCCCAGTTTGATTTGCATGTCACGGTGTCATTCTTATCTTAATTGGTTAGCTTTCTTATGAAAAATATCTGATATTACTCATTTCTGAAAAAAAGTAACGTATTTGTTGACGAAATCAGTCGCAAAACCGATATATTGGTTATCTGCTTAATGCTCCAAGTAGACTGAAACGCGGGAACCAATCGGAATTTAGCCTTGACCTTTGACAGGCAAAACAAATCGCACCTGTTTGTGCATAATTGGAAGTTAATTAACATTAGATTGTGAAAATGCACTGACATATCTGAGGCTTCATTGGATTAAATTGTAAGTCAATCTTCATTCTGCATTTTTCTTGGACTTTTTTGATGCAAGATTCAACCCATTTTAGGCGAAAGATTTCTGCAATTTTATCTGTCTAATGGAAATTGGATGGGTGGGGTACTTTATCTTCACAATTCATGCTGTAAAGGAAAATAAGTTATTCACTGCAACAATTTGTCTTGGTTGGGACAATTTTCGAAGCTGCACAGTACAAAGGCTTATAGGTATTGCTGTACATCTGGAAGAGAACGTGGTGAACTATAGCACTTTACAGCTGTCACAGACACAGGCAATAGACTTGCGTCTGTATTAAATCTACTCCCATACATTAGAATTCTGCATGTCAGACACTCATACTTTTTTGTTTGTTTGCTTGTATTTATATAATCATTCTAAGGAATGCAAATGCACAACCATAAACAATTATAATCTATAAATGGTTGCATGTGGACATTTGACTTACAGGACTAATATAGTCTTGCAGTATAAGCTAGCTTTTTAAAGCTTTGCTGTAATGTGTCCGGCCAATACTGATGAAGTGCTTGGTTAGTAACTGGATGCCACGGTGCTGCAAGGATTGGAGCAGGGCGATTAGTCAGGGGCTCATCAGGTTACCATCAGTTACAACAGTGGCTATGAGGATGTTGGCCGAGCCCAAATGGGACATAACTCAGTTTTCTAAAAGAAGAAAGCGCGGTGGCTCAGTGGATAGTGCACTTGACTCTGAAGCCAGAGGTCGTGGGTTCGAGCCTCACCAAAGGTGAAGTCTTCATATGTCTGAACGCGTTTTTCTAGCATCATTTGCAGGGATGATGCTAACAAGTGTGCCGTCCTGCGGATCGGGACGTTAACTGGAGGCCCCCCTGTGCAGGGAGAGTCATCCCCTGTGCAGGTTAAAGATCCCTACTATAGCTACATGGCTATATGTAGGCTTTCATCCTGCAACACTGGAGTGTACAAAAGTACACCTGCTCATAATACTCTGAAAAGAGGGTGTATCAGTAAATATAGAAAGAAAAAAAAAAAAAAAAGAAAAAGGAGGAAGTAGTAAAGTGACAATAGCTGTAACAGGTCTATAAGATATATATTATTGAGTTGGGAAGAGGTCACTTCTCCGTCCAGTTGAAATAGGGAGAAGTGACAGCCAGGGGAGAAGTGGTATACTCCAACTCCATATTCTCGCGGCAATCATATTTTCGCGGTAGTGCTATATGAAAGCCCTCAGGCACATGTGTCTCCTTATGTTTATATTGTCTTTCAGGTTTCAGGAATACAAAGTATAAAAACACATAAGATTTCAGTTCTGTTTCTTTTTGAAGATTCTGTGACTTCTTAAAGTCAAAATAGTGAAAAATCACCAAAGGTGGTAACAAGGAACACCCCAGGATGATAACAGTGGTGTTAAAATAAAAGATAATTGTCTAATCATGTTATTTCGTGCATTGTTTTATCTAAGTATGGTTATACTTAACATTTTAAATAAGGAAACATTTCTGCTTGCATTGAATTTGCTTATGTTGAGGCAAATATCCATATACCTTGAGAATATGGAGTCATTTTTTCTGCCTAACCACTTTGGGGTAGTACTGTCACTACTGTGCGCACATAAAATATGAAACTCGCCAGAAGGTAGAAAACACAAAACTGCCTTGAGGTTAAGATGAAATACTAAGGGGCTCAACTACATATAGTATGTTGAATTGTTGGTCCTCCTTATTTGGTCAGGCTTACTTGTATCTTTAAGTACTGTGAGAATAGAGAGTGCCAGTCTACTGTGTGACTGCGACATTTTTCATTCAGTTTTAAAGAATAATATGTATTATGCATAGTATTGACATTAGTTAATAGATTAGTAAGCTGCAGTGGTACTAAATTGTCATAGGAGCTTGTTTGTGGAATGATTTGATGAAAATTAAGGAAAATTAACCTTTTGTGTGTGTGTGTGTGGGGTGGGGGGGGGGGGCTGGAGACTCCCACTTCTCCTTGAGACCAATTTCGGGTGAATTTTGGCTCCTAGGGCAATTTTTTTCACCCAAGTCTCTTCCTAGCTTGATCCCTGCTGTTGTGCTATTTGAGCTAGCTTTTCCTGCACCGCAGTAGTGTGTCTGGCCAATATTGGTAGTTAGCAATAGAGTGCTAGGTTCTACTTAGGGTTCACAACGTATACTATATTTATTGCAATTAGTTGAGCGAAATGCCTGAACATATTCAGTGCTTCAGGAAAGAAGGAGTAACAGGTTTTACTTAGAGTTTATTTCATACTGCTCATGTAAACGTAATGTTGTGACACCTCATTAGAACTGTCTGTGAGATAGTTCTAACAGGGGGAGGAGGAGGGGGGGGGGGGGGGTGTCACAACATATGTTTTAGTTCAGAAATAAGAAAAATCGTCCCTAAATCACCTTCAGCCCTCAGTACCTCACCTTATCTGAAGCATTGACATTAGATCACAGTTGGACTGCCCATTAAGAGCAGTCTTATCAGGGCTTGTAATGTTTGCCAACCTTTCTATCGTAACATGATCCAAAACCTTCTCAGGGTGTGCTTGTAAGACAAGTTAAAGTGAGAAAGTGAAGGTTAAGGTGAAAAAAAGATGATAGGATTAACGTCGGTGAGAAAATTTGGAAAGGACCTGGTATGATAAGGCCCATATTTGGCCCCCAGAAAACTCATTTATCGAAAGTCTTATTTCCATAATAAAAATGTATTCATATGAAAGTTCAAACCTTGAATGTAACAGTAAACACAAAATTAACCAGTTCTTGCACAAAATATTTGTGATATTTGTACTGAACATATCCATACCCCCAGCGGATTCTGACGAAAATGTCGTATTTGGTAGCCTTTGTGGCTTTCAAAATATATGAGCCCGGCCTCCAGCACATTTAATATTTTGTATACAGATAAAATTTTAATATATTTACATGCCATGAAAATACTAAATGTGCTGGAGACCGGGCTCAATGTTTATTTTTAACTTTTTGTTACCAAACTGGCAGCGTTTGGAACATTTTCCCAGCGTCCTCAACATAAAAACGCCCATATCTCCGCTCATAGACAAAATAAACATATGTTGTGGGTATTCATTTTCTTAGTTAGAACACAAGGAATAATCTGGTATACATTTCATTTTGATCAGTTGGAATTTTTTGGTTAGCGTCTCAGGACTTGCAAACTTGGGTGGGTGGGGTACCTGGAGAGGCCTTGTGCAGTGCACAGGTAATTAGCAGTGCAAACTTACATATAAGCATTTCACCAAAAGCCTGTTGTTAAGAGCTTTCAAATGTTGTTGTAAATGACTTATTTCTTTAAAGGAATATGTATTAAACTCAAATTTTCTCGCAATTTTCCTTCATTTTATTGAAACAACGTATAGCATGTCAGAAATCATGTTATTCTGAGAAATAACAAACACGAAACATATTATTTCTGCTTGTTCCCATACGCACAAATAATAAGCAATAGAAACCATGCATTTTTAAGAGAATTTGAATGGGGGCCAAAAACAGCCCTTATCATACCAGGTCCTTTACAAAAGGGCATCATTGATATTATGGGCTCCTGTCATCTAAAGAAGCCAAAATCTGAAACCTGGGCGAGATCAGCTCATAAAAGGTCTCCATTGACCGTAATAATTATGAATGTCTTCTTGTCCAGAGATGAAACAAGGTTTTAAAACAACATGAAATGGGACATAAGTGTTAAAATAGATCATCATGAGGTATGATCACTGCAAACTTCTTACCAAATAATTTCATAATTGTAAATGACCCTGACCATGATAAGCCAATTTTACAAAACATAAAACATTCAAGTTTCACACAAAAAGGTTTGAAAATGATTTTGGATCATTTTGGTCGGCAACTAAAATGACCTATCTACTTTCAGTATAAGAAACTCGAAGAAAATGGTAAAGATACAATGTACAGGCATGGGGGCCCCATTCATTGTCTCACTTTTGTTTATTGAACAAATTGTATATTGTGGAGCAAATTGCCATTTTATAAATACATTATCTTCCTTCGGTTTGCTAGTTATACCACTAAGTATATGTGCATCAATCCACATTTGTCAACAACATGGAGATCAAAGCACTTTTCATAATGATTTGTGTTTAGACATATATACCACAGGTAGGACTGTAACAGAGACTTTACATTTACTGGTTACAGAACCATAATTATTTCGGTATAAGATGGGGGGGGGGGAGGGGGGTTCCCTCCTCAAAAATAACTCTAAATTTAAATCTGAAAAAATAGGACCATCATACAAGACAGAGTCAGGTGTTTTGGGTCATTTTGGAAGAAAAAATCATCCTTTTGCTGAATCATATATGTCAACTCTATAGACCTGTAGACAACTATGATTTTGGCGTATTTTCTACACTTTTTGGCTTAAAAATACGCTCTGCGTTTTAACCATCTGAAACTGCGCAAGATTGCCAATCCAGTTTTTCAGTCCTTTTCCTGTGATTTTGGACCATATTTGGACATTTTGGCCCCTAATTAAAGCGTCCATTCAACACAGATTACTACCGGTTCAGCTGTGCATTTCAGCGTGAATAAACAGTCAAATTATGTCAGGCTGCATCTGCCAGTCAACAATCATCAATAAAAGTTAAACAATGGCAATATTAATCATGGTCTATTGATATTATATCATCATATCTAACTGTTTTTGTCAGCTATAGTCCGTTTGCTCCCAAATGCAAACGGCATCCCCAATACTTTCTCAAAATTGGTGAGAAGTAGAAGATTTTCGAAATGCTCATTCTTAATTTTAATCCTAAACATAACAAAATCATAATTTTGCAGAAATGTGAGGTTTTGCATAAAAAAGTTTCTATGCAAAAACAGGACCTAAAATATGTCATTTTCACCCCTTAATTACAAGGGAGTAAAAGTTGGCTGTCGGCATTCCCGTTTAGTTTAACGTGTTAGAGCATGTGACCAATGTATGCTATCCCTAGAACAAAATTTGCATAACTGAAATTTATTCTGAATCCATTTTTTTTTCTACTTTTTGTTTCACCCATGTATTATCAAATTTTAAAACATACAATTTTTACTCGCAAAATAATATAATAGCTCAATCTTTATTTACAGCATAGTATCACCTGACTAGTGATACCATGCGTTACGCGTGCGGACAGGTGAATACTTTTTACTATTCCATTCATATAGGCCCACACCTGTAGTAAACAACAAGTTTACGCTGTTGCCTATCCACAATATTTTGGCTGTTCTAACAAGCATACGACACCCTTTAGTGAAACTGCTCAGTTTTTGCATTACTGTCAATGGAAAATATTTTACAAAAGCATCAAAAAATTTGGACTTTCTGTATTCTGTCATGTATAGTAATAGTTATCATTAGGACATTAGAACATTTGATGGAACTTTCATCGTTTTCGAGAAAATAAGCCAAACCCCGTTTGCATCTGGGAGCAAACAGACTATTCACTGTATTGTCATGGGTTTTCGCGATAAAAAGTTGATCAAACGATTAACAGATTACAGATGTAAAATTTTATCCTGTGAAGATAAAATCATCTACTGACAGAGATTACCGAGGTATGTTTAAACATTTCGCTACTGCCAAAAGGGCTTAATAAATTTCCCAGTAGACAAAAGGTGGAATAGAAAAGAGTATGAACCCAGGCCCTTGCCAAAGATGAATCAGTTGCCATCGTGAGCTCTTTTCCTCATTCCTGCTTTACCCATACCTATAAAAGACTGATTAACAGACTAGGCTAGAAACCACTATGTCAATTTTTTTTTGGAAAAACTCAAAATAGCTCCTACCTCCCCCCCCCCCCCCCCCCAACACCAACACCCCACCCCCATCCAATTACCACAGGAGCGGCTGTAGCGTAGTGGATAACACTCCGGACTACCAATCCAGGGGTCGCAAGATCGATCCCCTGCTTCTCCGGTCTTTCGGATGAGACTTTAAACCGAGGTCCCGTCTCCGTATGACCTCATTGTTGGTGGGACGTTAAACCCGAGTTCACTCACTCACTCACTCACTCACTCACTCCAACTACCACATGCCTGGACTGCACATAAGTACTGCAAAATATGCTTAGCTGCCTTCCTGACTACACATGGCGAAGTCTGAGAGTAAACAGGTCTGACTCTACCCCATGAGGCACTCACACTCTCCCTCCCTATTTTGCCTAAATGGCACAATCCCCCTAATCTACGAATAAAGTATTGTTTTAACCAATTGGCAACACAGAGAGCCAGTTTTCATATTTTCTGTAAACATTTGGACAGCTCAACCAATTCTCTTTCACCTATGAATTTTGACTCAACCAAATGCCTCATACATGTATCTGACATATAGGCAATTTCTGATGCAGTCTAGCAGTTTCTTTGCTTGTAGGTGAGCAAATTCTTATGTTTAAGAGTTGACATGCATTGGCTAAGTTGCTTCCCTTAAAGTGTAACCTTCTGACATCTTAAGCTTGATAAGTCTTTGCTTTTCACTATACAGTTTCTGATTGTTGATGTAAATAGGAGAAATGTAGCATAGACTGTGTCGATGTGCAGGCTGATCTGAGTTCACTGTTCGCTCATGTAGATACTCTGAGGTTCCTTTTAATTTTTAGTACATGTATTGCAGTGATTCTGTCATACCTTGTACAATGCCAACCAGAGTAACACAAAATTTCTAATACATGTAGTTTCCTACAAATACTTTCTCCCCTCCCCACTCCCACCACCAAAACCAACAAAACAAAAACTGAAAAGAAAAAATAGATACAGTCAAACCTGTCTTAAGGGGACACCCCATGGGACCCACGAAAAATGGCTGCTTAAGACAGGTGACCCCTTAATACAGGTTCATTTGCACTGTATTTTGGTCTGAGGGACCCCCAAAAAGTGGCTGCTGAAGACAGGTGACCCCTTAATACAGTGACCCCTTAAGACAGGTTGGACTGTATAAATGAAAAACAAAAACAACAAAAAAGCAGTTTCTCACTTAAGAATAACAGTAAATAGAAACTGTTTTCAATTCACAGTTGGCTTGTTTAGTATTACCAGTACCTAAATTAACACAGTAGCTCCTGAGAGTGTATTATCTGACTGAAGTTGAATACCCGTAAGTACTGCAGGTTGTTTATTATAAGTCAAGTTTCAACTTTTCGCAGTTTTTCCCATACAGTGTAAATTTTGCAAGTCATCATGTGGTCACATTATCTATCTAGCAAATTATAAACCCTGGAAAATAAAACCAGTTCACATGCCCAATGATAAAAAAAAAAAAATCACTAAAATACATGCACTAGCA
This sequence comes from Ctena decussata, assembly GCA_963989385.1. Lineage (NCBI taxonomy): Eukaryota > Metazoa > Mollusca > Bivalvia > Lucinida > Lucinidae > Ctena > Ctena decussata. The sequence goes on from CAXDIV010000007.1 coordinate 84,702, forward strand.
AAATATGCTTACATGTACAGGGGACAGCCTAGAGCTTCCAGACAGGGAGAAGTTTTGTGAAATTTTCAGAACTTTAGGGAGAAGTTTTGACCCAAATTTTGGATTTTCCTGTAAGTTCTATACATTTTCACTTCTCCCTCAGTTCAAAATAGGGAGAAGTCAGCCAGCTTAGGGAGACTATTTCTCCCAAATCGTCCTCTAGGCTGAACCCTGCATTTATCTGCTATTCTTGTATTAATGAGCTGTATAATGGCGTGAATAATGAATTCATATTTGCAGAGAAAACTTCCACTCACCCCCACGAACAGAATTTCCAGTCCTGATACATTCAGCAATAAATTATTCAGGTCTCTTAATAATTTTAATACTAAATGTATCAGGACGAAAATTCTAAAATCAAATTTTCTGTTGAACATTTGAGGGTGGTTGATGCCTAGTTTGGGCACTAAGTTTTGTCAACACTTACTGTGCAAATTCTAAGAATCGGGGCACCTAAGATAGACGCCATAATTGACTGAAAATTGGAATAGTTTAGTTTACATTGCAGTAATGCATCCAAAAGATGCAGATGGAATGGCAAACAGTGTAGACACTTCAGGTCAGGAGCAGTCTGATCTTGGTTTTGTACTGTTTGCTCAGACCTCTACTGTAATGACTCTAAAATTTCGGACACCTGAAAGTCAGACAATTATTGTTTGAAATTCTTGTTTGAAAATTCTTAGAAGATGCCTAGTGAATGGCAAAAGATGTAGACCCTGATCAAACTGCTCCTTCAGGAGCAGTTTGATCTGGGTCTACAATGTTTGCTCATACATATCTCGAGGGCTCAACGCAAAACTGCGGTATCTCCATTTTTTTACTGAAATAGACTTTTCACTGAAAATGGCTTCCATATTGAATGTTGCATATTATGACAAATTTTTGTAATTATATTCAGAAGATTAAAAGAGATATTTAATATTGCAAAAATGTTGTATCTGAGAGTCTAGATTTTTTCATTGCAATACTGTTGTATCTGGACATACAACAGTATTGCATTAAGCATTTCTGTTAAACATGAAAAAAAGTTAAGTGCAATAATGTTGTATCTTGACTTACAACAGTATTGCATTTTTAGCTCACCTGAGCACGAAGTGCTCAAGGTGAGGTATTGTGATCGGTCTTTGTCCGTCGTCCGTCGTCCGTCGTCCGGTCGTGCGTCCGGCGTCAACTTTTGCTTTAAACAACTTCTTCTCCAAAACTGCTAGCCGGATTTCAAAATAATTTCACAGAAATGTTCCTTGGGGGACTCTCTACCAAAATTGCTCAAATGGTTCCGCTCCGCTGAACAATATGGCCGCCAGAGCTAAAAATAGAAAAACCTTTAAACGACTTCTCCTCCAAAACTGCTGGGCCGATTTTGAAATAATTTCACAGAAATGTTCCTTAGGAGACCCTCTACTAAAATTGCTCAAACGGTTCTGCTCTGCTGAACAATATGGCCGCCAGAGCTAAAAATAGAAAAACCTTTAAACAACTTCTCCTCCAAAACTGCTGGGCAGATTTTGAAATAATTTCACAGAAATGTTCCTTAGGAGACCCTCTACCAAAATTGCTCAAACGGTTCCGCTCCGCTGAACAATATGGCCGCCATAGCTAAAAATAGAAAAACCTTTAAACGACTTCTCCTCCAAAACTGCTGGGCCGATTTTAAAATAATTTCACAGAAATGTTCTTTGAGACACCCTCTACCAAAATTGCTCAAACGGTTCCGCTCCGCTGAACAATATGGCCGCCAGAGCTAAAAATAGAAAAACCTTTAAACGACTTCTCCTCCAAAACTGCTGGGCCTATTTTGAAATAATTTCACAGAAATGTTCCTTAAGAGACCCTCTACGAAAATTGCTCAAACGGTTCTGCCCCGCTGAACAATATGGCCACCAGAGCTAAAAATAGAAAAAAGCTTTAAACATCATCGTTTCTAAAGCCAATGGCTCGATTTCAAAAAAATTTCACAGAAATTTTTTACTCATGGCTCTGACCAAAAATTGCTCAGACGGTTCCGCTCCCCTGAACAAAATGGCCGCCAGAGCTAAAAATAGAAATAAATCTTAGAATGGCACAGAGGGCACAGTTATGATCCAATCATCATGAAACTTTGTCAGAATGTTTATCTTAATGAAATCTAGACCATCTTCGAAACTGGGTCATGTGGGGTCAAAAACTAGGTCACTGGGTCAAATCTTAGAAAAACCTTGTGCACACTCTAGAGGGCACAGTTATGATCCAATCTTCATGAAACTTTGTCAGAATGTTTATTTATATAAAATCTAGGCCAAATTTGAATCTGAGTCTTGTGGGGTCAAAAACTAGGTCACTAGGTCAAATATTAGAAAAACCTCATGTACACTCTAGAGGGCACAGTTATGATCCTATCTACGTGAAACATTGTCAGAATGTTTACTTTCATGAAATTTATACCAGATTTGAAACTGGGCCATGTCAGGTCAAAAACTAGGTCACTAGGTCAGTTCTTAGAAAAACAGTGTGAACGCTTTTGAGGACACAGTTTTGTTCTAATCTTCTTGAGACTTTGCCAGAATGTTTGTCTCCAACGAATCTGGACCAAGGGTGCAACTTGGTCATGTTGGGTTAAAAAGTAGGTCACTAGGTTAAACCTTAGAAAAACATTGTGTACACTCTAGAAGGCACGGTTTTGATAACTTTACCAGAATGTTCATATCCAAGAAATCTAGACCAGGTTTGGAACTGGGTCATGTAGGGTCAAAATCTAGGTCATTAGGTTAAATCTTATAAAAACCTTAGGTACACAATAAAGGGTTCATTTTCCATTTAATCTTTGTGAAACTCTGTCAGTCATATGGCTGTCTCTGAGGTTAAGTTCACAGGATATTCAGGTGAGCGATCCAGGGCCATCATGGCCCTCTTGTTTCTTATTTTCTACCTGAGATAACTCTTAATGCAAAACTGTTGTAACTGGAGTTACAACAGTATTGCATTAACTTTTGTATTCAATCACAAACAAACTGTTGCATCATGACTTACAATAGTATTGCATTAAGCTTTCTACCTTGCTTGGGAAAAAAATCAGTGCAAGACTGCTGTATCTTGACTTACAACAGTACTGCAGTAACTTTTAGTTTCAATTAGAGGAAAATCTTATTGCAACACTGTTGTGTCTTGACTTTAGTAGACAATATCATGTGCTTTAACCCATGAAAAAGCCCACAATTAAACCAACTCATTTACAGATACGATTTATTTCACAGTTTCGTTCTTAGAAATATTTCGAAGGTATCATATTTTGTAGGTATGATGACCACTTCAAAGCCAAAGTAAATGCACATGCCTTAGGCAGTATGCAGATGCTTCCCCAATGATATGGTCCCTAAACAATTAAAAATAAGCGTTATTGGTGTCCTCAGTGTATACCTGAAGAAATAGACTGGAACCAAGATCCCATGATCAGGGAACAAACAGATAAGCTGCAAATCAGTTTATTGGTCTCATCAAATTATGCTCCCTTTTGTTTATGTAATGAAGGTTCTACTGGTAGTAATCATTTTTCATTATTATATCAAGAATATACCCAAAGATATTTTATTTTATTCCAAAATAAGGAAATAAAAAAATTGAGTGTTAACCAAATTTTACAAAATCTTATCTGTTGTTCCGATCATGTTCCTCAGTCACCGATATCACCTTCCCAGGTGGATATCATGCCAGGTGCTACAGTATGTCCATAATATTGGGATTGTTGCTGTCACCAATATCGCCTTCACAGGTGGATACCGGTATGTCCATCATATTGATTATTTTGAGGTATTTTGATTACCGATATCGCCTACCCAGGTGAATATCATTCTAGTAGTGTATTTCCTAATATCTGTTATATTTGGTCGTCGGCTAACTTGGACTTTTTTGGGGGGAATTTACAACAGAAAAGAAGGTGCAGACCTGCAGTCAATTCAACCCTTTCTGTTTTCACATTTAACTTTGTCTTTATATGATTAATATTTTGTAGGATTAATAAAACTAAATGAATTAATAATGCACTTGTTTTGGGGGGTTGCAACAGAAAGTTAGGTACAGAACAGCAGCCAATTGAACCTTTTCTGCCGTCAACATTAAATGTGTGCTTATAGGATTAATATTTTATATATGATAATGATCTATAGCTAAGAATGTATTAAGTGAATTATTTATTTGGGAGTTTGCGACAGAATGTTTGATACAGAACTGCAGTCCATTTAACCTTTTCTGCTGTCAACATTAAGACCACGTTTACACGAGCAAAGTTTCTATGTCACAGAAACTTTAACAAAGAAAGTATGCCAAACATTTTGCGTTTACACGGAGCAAATTATTTGTTAAAGAAAATGTGACGTAGAATCTTTGTCAAACAAACTTTGGCAATGAAATATTTGCTGCAGTGTTCACAAAACCAAATATTATTCGTCAAAGTTACCCGCAGCAATGAAACAAAATCATTGTCACATTTTCTACGCTTATAGCAAAGTTCTTTGTTACATCATCTTTAGCAAAGTTCTCCGTTTACACAGACAAATTTAGTTTATCGAAGTAACTTTACCATATATATTTTGTCATATTTTGGCATTTACACAAGCTCATTTTTCTGTGGCAAACCGTCTTTGTCACAGAAACTTTGCCCATGTAAACGCAGCTTAAATATGTGCTTATATGATTAATATTTTATATGTCAGTGATCTACAGTAGAACTTCAACGGCTCAAACCCTGATGGCCCGTTCACCCTACATGGCTAGAACTCTTTTCTTGGACCCTAGAGGTCACTTTATATGGAAACTAACCCTGGATGGCTAGAACTACCCTTGGCTGGAACTAATTTTCACGGTACCAAGCCTGTTTGAGCCAGTGAAGTTCTACTGTATAGCTAAGAATGTATTAACTGAATTTATTTATTAGGGAGTTTGGGACAGTATGTTAGATACAGAACTGCAGTCAATTCAACCTTTTCTGCTGCCATCAATCCCATTATTTCACTATAATATTCTAAATTAACTTTATCTAAATAAACAATCTAAACATATTTAAAAGGTAGCGCTACCTTTCTTGAAATTGATCTGATACCCAATCTGAACTGATACCCGATTTGAAGGATAATTACGTGTGTACTGCTTTACTCACACCTTAGCACAAGAGTGCACCAGCTACCCAACAATATGACAAGTATCATAAATCAGGCAACTTGGTCATTCTGACTATGCTAAAAAGTTCTTTAATTATATAATGAAAGAATTATCTCACAACTCAAAGTAAGTTAAGCCGGGCCATGTAGCGCAGTCAGTAGGGCGCCTGACTTATAAGCCAGAGGTCCTGGGTTCAATATCCGGTCCAGCCACTTACTTTCGTTTCTCCTTCCGCTGATTCAAGAAGGGCAGTTGTCAGTTACTGATGAAAGTAATTGCACTTAGTACTGGTTAACCGCTTAGGAGGTCTAAGCCTGCCCAGGAATAGTGTGGTTAGGTTAACTGATCATCCCAACATGACCATAGCTTTTCACTGCGGTTTAAACAATAACACAACAACAACAACAACAACAAAGTAAGTTAAAATATTCGGTCACTCACAGTACTTCAGTCGATAAACAATTTAGTATACCATAATGATGGTATGAGAATGCCAAATATACAGACAATTTGCTTACTACCAGTGAAGCTGTATTATATATCTTTTCTGGTAGCAGTTTATCATCACAGGTATCTTGTGGAGTTGGGACCACAATTCTCAATTAAACCACGTTGAGAATTGTGGTCCCAACTCCACAAGATACCTGTGATGATAAACCGCTACAGTTCAGTTTTATGGAAGATAACGCTATGTTTTGAAATATATCTTTTGAAATATGTTTTGAATGTTTAATTATGTAGGGGGGTGGGTGGGTGGTGCGATGGGGCTGTGTAAAACTTCCAGTGCCAGGGCATCTTACTGATTTGGAACATTGTAGGGCAAGGGCCTACTGTGCTTGCAGTAGGTGCGGGTTGTTTGGATATTTTTTCTCTCGTCTATCATTTCTTCTTTCTACCTCTCTGTGGGAGTCGGCCCAATATGGACCGATAATACTGTCTCAAAGGGCTTTTAAACCCAAAACAATCAATCAATTTTTATCAGATATAGTTAATTCAGAATATTATAGTGAGATAATGGGAATGTTGGCAGTTGACTGCAGTTCTGTATCTAACATTCTGTCGCAAACTCCCAAATAAATAATTCAGTTAATACAGTTTTAACTATAGATCATTATCATATAAAATATTAATCATGTAAGAAAAGGTTAAATGTTGACAGCAGAAAAGGTTGAATTGACTGCAGTTCTGTACCTTACTTTAATGGCCGCTTGTACAACGGGATAAGTAGGAGTTGAGTGGTGCTCAGGTGAGAATCTCAGCTGATCGGATTTACAAACTCAAGTTAGGATCACGACTCCGATCAGGGTTGACTTTTGCTCACTTGGCTTTTGTATCGATAATGAAACGGTGAGTGACACTCAGAAAGTACGGATCATACAAACCTGCTTCACAGCAGGTTTGAGTAACTTGTCCCTGATATTTCCTCTCATTATGGTATTCTAGATCATAAATAAAGTTAGATATAGGTAAGTACATTATCATTTTGTATTGGACATTAAAAGAAATGGAATATATTAAGATACAGTTGATGCTTTAGTAAGGGTTTTAGATAAGGCAAACAAAAAAGTCCTGAACAGGCTTTATGCCGTCACATTTTATGATTTTATATTTGAACTGATACCATTTGACAAAAACTAGTCCTTTTAAGTATACGTCTGCGTCACGGAATGACTGTCTTCCTATGTGTAGAACCGGATCAGTCTTAACATAGGTGGATGTGCAGCAGTCTGTATGTACGCAGAAAAATAAGCCCTAAGTTTCAGCAAGGAATATATGGAAATATGTGAAATTCTGTGCATGATGGGTGCTACAGATTCCAATTTTGACTTCTTTATCATCCAAATGATTTTTTCCTAACGATTACTACTACAATCAAAAATGCGCTCTATAAACAATTCCGATTCTGTTTCTGCGTGCGTATGCTTACATAGACCAACACACGGACGAGAAAAAATACTATCATTACAAAGTTAAGAAGTAAAAAGGACTTTGGATAAGCGGTAACATTTTGCTTTAATAAATGTTTTGTTAAATATTGAATTAAGTAGTTACGAACTTACCCAGCGCTTAAATGGATTCTATAAATTATCACAGCTTTGTTTTATAATTATTTTGTATTTACAACTTCGCTCATGCTCCGAGGTCTCAATATCCTTTTACGTTTTCCGTTGCACCTTCCTGTTTCTTTTTTTTCTTTTTGCAAAACATAATAGTTTTTAAGTTTTTCATGATAAAATTGACAACACTCGCTGTTATCTTGTCCTGCTAAACGACTAGGTCAAGATACAGCCTCAGAATCTAAACAAATGATGCTGGAGAAACAGTCGCTTTACATGATCTTTCATTTACTTCCCTATCTATGAACAAACTTTAATGAATACGTATATGTCCCTGCCATCGCAGATACCGGAAGCACGCCCTTTAATTGCGAATTGACATGTCACTGCCAAGATCAGCCTGCAAATTCACGCCGTGAGTTCCAGATTTCTCGCTATCTACATGGCTATGGTACGTGTAGGATGTCAGCCAGCAATGATGGATTATATGAATGATATGGCTTATGGTGCGCAGGCTGGTCATGGCGTCCTCTGTTTACATGTGCCAAGGAATGGATCTTTCTATTTCCAAGGGTCAGGCCCTGTATTCTTATGCTAGGTATAGATCTATACTGTTCAAACTCAGTTATTTTTATTGTTCAAGTACAACTTGATCGTTACTCAGATGAATGTGACTTGATCTTCACGTGATAAAGCCGATCAAATGTGAGCTGATCCGCGCTTGAGCACGAGTTAACTCGTACTTATATGATCCGAAGATAATTGCATAAGTCCGAGTCAGACAAGCTGTTGTTGTACAAGTGGCCATAAGTTGCAACCTCCAAAATAAGTTTATCACTAATTATTCAGTTTTAACAACATATAATTATCCTAAATCTTTTCAATGGTAAACAGGGTTCCATTGCACACAGCTTTTCATTTAATATCACTCACCAATCATCCTAATATGACTGAAATACTGTTAACAGGAGCACGGCAAGCGGGGCAATATATGCCCGTTTCTGAGTGAGTTTGGGCCCAGTCAGTACCTTGGGCAGATCTTATCTCTGACAGTCAGTCACAAAGAGGTACTAATGTGTGCACAAAGACAGTCTGTAAATACTAGCTCCAAAAGTAAGTAAGGGGAAGCAACCATTCCCATACTCAAACACACAGTATCAAGCTAATGGACATTGCTATAGGGTGTCATCAGGATATCCAAAACAATTACCTAGTAATGGCACCCACAAAAATAGTCTAAGAAATAATAAAGGGACATAACTCTGAAAGTAAGTAATGGGTAGCAACCATTCATATATGACACACACCATTTCATCCTCGTCTACACTGCTATTAAGTTTATTAAGATATTCCAAATATTAGGGTTCTCACTAGAATAGCCTTAAAAAAGTTATCAAAGGGATGTCACTCAAAAAAATAAATAAGCGGAAGCAATTATTCTTTTATAAGACATACTGTCTCAACCTAAAGCACATTGCTATAAAGTTTCGTCAAGATATTACATAAGGTTACCTGGTAATGACTTGCCTGAGAATAGCCATAGAAATTAATCAAAGGGATGTAACTCCCAAAAATCAGGGGGAGCAATTATTCTTATAAAAGACACACTGCCTCAACCTAATACACAGTGCTATAAATTTTCATCAAGCTACATGTATTCCATATGGTTGCCTACTTATGGCTTCCACAAGGATAGCCTTAAAAAACATTCAAAGGGAGGTTACTCCAAAAATAAGTATGGGGAGGCAATCCTTCTTATATGTGACATATCGTGTCAACCTCATATAGATTACTATTAGGCGAAGCAAAGGAGAGCTTATACTATACCCCTGGCATCGTAGTCTGAGTATGCGTCAGCGTTTGCATCTGCGTCCACGTTCGTGTCTGTGAGCAGTTTAATCTATGTTAACCAGTTGCCTTAAGGTCTTTTTCTCAGAAAGTATAAAGGCTAGAGTAATTAAACTTGGTACACACTTACATCAGCACATGATCACCTGAATGTATGCACCATGTATGACCTTGACATACTGGTCATGGTCTACTGGCTTCGAAAAAATTTAGGCTAATGTAGATTAACCTATGTTAACCATTTGTGTTTAGGTCTTTTTCACACAAAGTATAAAGGCTAGAGTAATTTAACTTGGTACACACATCAGCACATGATCACCTGAATGTATGCACCATGTATGACCTTGATGTACTGGTCATGGTCTACTGTCTTTGAAAAAATTTAGGTTAATGTAAAAACTATGTTAAGCATTAAATTGTGTTCAAGTCAGTTTCAAAGTAGTTATATTTAGGGTTAGAGTCCTGATATTTGGTCATTACTTGCATCTGGATGAGGGCATGTAAGTGTAACCAACCATGTAGGACAGTGACCTTTTATGCTTCACTGACTTTATGATATTTCTCAGTCCCTGTATGATACTTTGCATGCACTTACACATTGACAAGATAATTTCAGCAGCATCCTCTTTGTATATTTCTCAGCCCCTGTATGGGTTTAGGGCCATGTCATGATACTTGGCATACACCTACATATGGGCAGGGCCATTTTTAACACCATCATCCATGTATGGATTCAACCTATATTTTTGCTTCACTGACTTTATGATATGCTTCACTGACTTTGTGATATTTCTCAGTCCCTATATGGGTTAGAGCCATATACTTGGCACAGACTTAAATATGGACAAGAACATTTTAACATCCCCATCCATGTATGGATTTGACTTGTATTTTATGCTTCACTGACTCAATCATATTTCTCAGTCCCTATACAGATGGCAATCATTATACTTGACACTCACATACATTTGGACAAGAGCCTTTCAATACCACCAGCGCTGTGAGAGTCAAGCTCCTGTAAGGCGCCCTTTGTTGTTTTCTGACACCTCTTGTTAGAAATTTTATGGTACTATCATAATGGTTTACTTTGATGTTACAGTTTTCAAAAATCTGGAACAACAGGACATGATTACTTTCTTAGAAAAGTTTAACTAGCAGGACTTTTAGGCATGCTTTTTCAAGCTGTAAATCAGCAACATACTAAGATGAATGGATGGATGACTTGCGATTTTACGTCCATTTTATAAGCCCATTTGAAAAACAGGACGTATTATCATGTTATGGCACTGGCGTTCATCCGTCTGTCCATCTTAAACTTTTTGTTTCCAGATAACTCCTCCTACAGTTTACATCCGATTGAGCTGAAACTTAGTATATAGTAAGACCATGAGGTGGACCAGTGCATATCGTTTCGAGGTTACGCTCCAATGATTTTTAGTGGAGTTACAGCCCTTTACTTAAAAATTTTTCAGGGGGTTCGTTTCCGGATAACTCCTCCTACAGTTTTTATCCAGTTAAGCTGAATCTTTGCAAATAGTATGACTACGTTGCGGAGTAGCGCATATTGTTTCAAGGTTACACTCTGATGATTTTTAGCATAGTTACAGCCCTTTGAAAAAACTCGACTATAGCAGTTTGTGTGGCAATTCTGGTGCATTCCATAACTAGGGTACTCTTTGGAATATCAAGATGAAACTTTATAGCAATGTATATGAGGTTAAGACAATGTGTCTCACACAAGAATGGTTACTCCCCTATACTTAGTTTTTGAGTTCCCTCCCTTTGATTTTTTGGTCAGACTATATTTGTACACCTCATATCTAACTAACCCTTTGGACTAATGTGATGAAACTTAATAGTAAGGAAGTGGCTTTTGACAACCGGTTGTCACTAGCCTCACAGGCTACTGACAACCGGTTGTCACTAGCCTCACAGGCTGCTGACAACCAGTTGTTATAAATCCTATTATTTTCAAATAAAACTCAAGATATTTTAAGCATATTAGTTTCATGGTATTACTATTATATTTGTTTGATATTTGTTTTCACTCTGATCAAGTTTTAAGTTGATTGTAGAAAGCAAGAACCTATTAAACAAATCAGATGTAATTTTTTTTTTTTTTATTTTATCTACATTATTATTGTCTAGAAGTCATGGAGCTATTCATAGAAATAGCTAAAAGAATTTATGCATCACATGCATACAAATTTTACATTTATCTTGATGGAAAAAATATTTTACATAAATTTTCCAGTAATCATTACATTCTCTTCCCTATAGCTATATTCCTGTTGTTCAGTCAAGCAAAGGACCTAGTATGATAAGGGCCATTTTTGGCCCCTATTCAAATTCTCTTAAAATTGTATGGCTTCTATTGCGTATCATTTGTGCGTATGGGAACAAACAGAAATAATATGTTTCATTTTTGTTAATTCTCAGAATAACATGCCGGTTGTCACTAGCCGTCGCCTAATAAATAAGCAAAACATTTCAGAATTGTTCCCAAAATTCTACCTTTTTCTGGAGCTATCTAGGGATTTTGTCTCGAACAAATCGAAGTATTGTGACAGACACATCTGCATACAGTGCAGACCCTGTGAGGCTAGTGACAACCGGTTGTCAGTAGCCTGTGAGGCTAGTGACAACCGGTTGTCAATAGCCACTTCCTATTTATTAATAGAAACATATTGTGACCCCTCATTAGAACTGCCTTACCAAGGGGGTTGAAATGAGGGGTCACAAAATATAATGGAGTATGAACAGAAATGATCACAAATTATCCTCAAAACCTTCTCACATCTGAAGTTCATGTCACTGTCACACTCTGAAACTAGGAAATGACCAGGACAGGGGTAGAACATAAGCTCTCCTTTGCTTTGTAAAGGCACGCTATGAATAAGAAAGTGTATTTAATTTTAAAACAAAATCATTTTCCATGGCATGTATAACTGGGATGGTTTCGGATCCAATACTATCATAGTTTTGTGCATATCCGCTGTAAAAGCAGTGCTTGATAAGCAGTTGTTTTGCTGAAACCACAGTCCTGAAATAAGCTCCAAGGAAAACTGGCTCAACTCTGTATATGGTAATGATTTAGCCAATCACATTTCTATGTTTGAGGAAAATACACATTTTAACCCCTGATTATTCAAAGTCTCAAAAATTCAAATTAAAATGACTGCAGTCCTTTGGACTGTGAAGGTCCTGCTATATTGCATACCCCCTAACCACTGTTAGACCGGTCATTTTTCTTTTGACTTTTTGAGCAAAATAGTAGTATAAAGTCAAACAATTTGAGTTATTTCCTCATGATACAACAGTTTTACAGCAAAATAATACTTGAGAACAGTAATGTGAGTTAATGCAAAGGTGTTGTATCTAAACTTACAACAGTTTGGCATTAAAGTTTTTCTTGAGGAAATAAAACCTGGGAAATGCAAAACTGTTGTAAGTCAAGATACAACACTTTTGCATTAACATACTTCATGAATATAAGGAATATCTAAAGATAACTGTTGTATGTTGTATGTTTGTTAATTAATGCTTCCTTAACAAAGAACCAGTTGAAAAAAGAGTATTGTTTCATTTCACATCCTCCCAGCAACCATTTTGTGGAATTACAGTGAAAATAATAACAAAGCCAAAAAATGGGACAGTTTTTTGTCTCTCCTGAAAAGTTATGCAAAATGGAGATACCGCAGTTTTGCGTTAAGCCCTCGCTCTGTCAGAATATTTAGGGTCATTATGGTATGTCTTAATACTTAGAATTTTAGAAGTGCTGTGGAAGACATTGTGACAGAATTGATATCTACAGTGTTGCTACTTCTTCTTTGTCCAATTTGCTGTCTACTGCCAGCACATATTAAATGTTATCATGGCTTTCAGATATGGGACTTCAGCTTTACTGACTTTCAGATATCACAGGGTATAAACCAGTCCATCAATTTTCGCTTCCTGCAGAGACTGTCTGTCATGTTTGGCTTCCGCCGAGACTGTCCGCAAACTCTTGCTTCCTGCAGGGACTACTGTCCTCGAAAAATGGCTTCCTGCCAAGACTGTCCGTGTGACTCTGCTTCCTGCTGAGAGCCTCGGCAGGAAGCAGAATCACGCGGAAGTCTCTGCAGGAAGCCATTTATCATGTACAGAAGTCTCGACAGGAAGCAAGAGATCGCAGACAGTCTCGGCAGAAGCCAAATATGATGTACAGTCTCTGCAGGAAGTGAAAATTAGCGGAATCGATTATACCCTGTGGAGCCGGGCCGGGTAGCGCAATCGGTAGGGCACCTGACTCGTAAGTCAGAGGTCCTGGGTTCGAATCCCGGTCTGGCCACATACTTTCGTTTCTCCTTCCGCTGATTCAAGAAGGGCAGTTGTCAGTTACTGGCGAAAGTATGTGCACTTAGTACTGGTTAACCGCTTAGGAGGTCTAAGCCTGCCCAGGAATAGTGTGGTTAGGTTAACTGACCGTCCCGACATGACCTTAGTTGTTTACCGTGGACGTTAAGCATCAAATCAACCAACCAACCAATATACCCTGTGGATATGGGACTTCAGCTTTACTGACTATTTCCTGAGACACATAGACATGGCAGGTGTAATAATATGATAGGCTGGTATGTCCCTTACTACTACACAAGTGCCTTAACTCTTTCAGTACCAAAAAGCAGACAACAAAATTTACGTCTGCAAAAATTAAAAAAAAAATCCTTGTCCAAGACATTTCATATTGAGAGTTCAAAGTATAGAAGGCAAACTGTGTAGATCCACATGAGGCGGCTCATTATGAGCCGCCTCATCAGGATCTACGCTGTTTGCAAATTTTGCTAATTTCGTCACTGGGGCCTAAAGAGTTAATTACTACTGTGAGCACCTGATTGTACCTCTGTATGGGTGTCCATGTCCGTTGGTTTGAAGATTACAGATTTGTTGTTGTTTTCATGAGTCTGATAGGTAAGTTCAGACTTAAAATTTTAGTTTGCTGACCCTTTTTCACTTTGTTTCAGTTTTGAAATTGGATAGTAGGATGTGATAACAAGCTTTTGTCGCTGTAAATGAGTAACCTGGTAACGAAACACAGCTGTCAGTGACCGTTGCTATCCTTAACTGTAGTGTCTCATTTAACAAGGCTTTTTGCAAACAGTGTAGACCCAGATCAGCTGCAGCAGAATGCAGCATCAGATCTAGTTCTACATGGTTTGCACTAAATGCAGGAAATGTCGGGGTGTGGGGTAATAAAAAAATGAAAAAAATCACAAATCATCAATCATCCATCTAGTTACATGTAAGGATGGGTTTTGATAAAAAAAAATTTTAATTTCTGAGTTTCGAAGTCACTTCAGAAACCAAGAGAAAATCTTGCAAAGTTAACGTCAAAACAGTGCTCCAGATAACTGAATGAGTCAGGATTAGCATGTTTTCCTCTGTACACCCTTCCCTCAGAATTACACGTAAATACAGGAAAATAACATGGCTTTACACGTAATGCCAGGAATGCGGAGTATTGGCACCTCCATTTACAGGCTGTTACGTGAATGCGTAAAAATAAAGAAACAGAGGATAACTGAAGATCAGATTATTGACCACGTAAAAAGTGACATGTAGCTACACGTATTTTCATGTAATTACATGTAGAATTTCCTTTAATGCGTAAACTTTTACGCATTCACCAGGTCCTCATAAAACTGCCTTTGAAACTTAAACCATAGTTTTACGCGTAATGTCATGTAGTTACATGTATTAAAATACGTATTCATAAATTTACACGTAAACTTTAGCATGTACCTTTTGCGTAAAATTCTACCATGGTATTACGCGTAGAAAATGACATGTAGGTATACATTGTCTAGATATTACACGTAAAATTCTGTAGGCATAAAATTTTATGCGTATAAGTTTTACATGTAAAATTTTACATGTAAAATTCTGGAAAATTTTACAGGTAAAATTCCTGGCCTGCTGATGTAGTAGTCCTGGGTCCGGGACCCGCTGTGGGTGGAAATCTTTCTAACTGTTCCATTGCACGCAGCCTTTCATTATCACCCGCCCATTGTCCTGATATGGCTGAAATACTGTTGAAAAGGATGTAAATTGGCAAGTCAGCCATGCAGATATCCATTGGGTAAAATTCTTCTTGTAATGAAGATGCTGAAGAATAGCCATAAACAATATTTCTGCCAATGCCAGGAAAATACATGAAATGGTGTTGTTGGCTGTGACAGTAACAGTAAAATACAGGTATCCAAGAACACAAATTCTTGTTCAATAGTTTAGTGGTCAGTCTGATGTTTATTTTATCCTGTCAAGATCATTTCTCTCCTTTTGAGCCAAGTCAAGGTAAGGTGAGGCAAAAACAGGAGTTTCTTAAGAAAAACTACTTGACCAACAGCAAGCAGAATTAATGGTTTGTCTCCCATGGGATCCAAGCTAAGGACATGACAAGCAAAATAGAATGCTTAAGATAAGCATTCTGAGCTACCAGGCTAAGTGGGGCGCATAAACCTTACGTGAGCCAGTAGCCATGTTTAAAATTTAGTTTCACTGGGGATACCCTGTTTTCTGGCTTAAACCATTGCCCCCCCCCCCCACCCCCACAACTAATAAAAAAAAAGGAAAGAATTTTCTCCTCTAGGAGCAAATTCTTTTCTTTAAGAGTAGACCCCATTTCAAAGAACTACCACATCCAGTGACGCAAACAGGAATTCATGCAAGTTAATATTATATAGTTTTTCGGAAAAGAGGCGGGGGTTATCAGAGCAGGGACGTTTATTAGGTTTAATACAGTAGTTTTGTATGTGTGGTAATGAATTGGCTCTATCCACAGGACATGTAGAGAAATTTGTATTACCCTCCTACCAATCCCATTTTCAAGAAAAAGTGTTTGTGATTTGGTTGTTTTCAAGGAAGCAACATTGTCTCACACATTGAAATTTACATAATCAGTCCTCATTCTAGCTGCTAGCCTTCAGTTTGTTCACTTCAGCCTGCTTGTGAATGCAAAGTATATGGGCTGAATTATCTCCTCAATGATGTCATGCAGAAGTTGAGACAGCTAGGCAAATCACTTTTTGCTTACAATTTTCTGAGGAAACACTCCTTTTACAATATTGCAGTTTAAATTTTAAGCTAAAAGTAGGATAGGGACTTTATTTGGCATGCATGCCTCAGTCTCACCAGGTTCAGAATTTTTGATCACTTAGAAGCTCTAGTTTCCGAAAGATACAGCGCCAGACAATTTTTTGACTAAAGTAAATTATAACCTCAGATGATGTGTACAGTTTGCAGGAAGCCTACAAAACTGTTAGAGAAGCAGCCAACTAAAAGTAACAAGCCTGTACTATATGATGTTCAGTTGTGTCCAAGATGATGGCGTATCCACAATACCTTTGCAGTGTTCTCCCTAGAAATTTCAGAAGGCATTTCGCTTTTAGCACAAGTCAGATTTTGACTTGTTGATCAATTTTTAAAATCCTTAATATAGCAATATTTTGTCAAAACTAGGCTACATTTACATTATAAGTAATTTATTGATGATCCTTAATGCGTTTAAAACAACTTTTAATGACTAAGAAATGAAAATAATAGCACTTTAATAAATTTTCATTGGAAATTAAGGCATGTTGCAAAGGTAATTTGAAGTGGAAAGCGTGTTGCAAGTGACATTCCTTAATGGTCTGGGGAGATCCCTGTCTTTGCCATGGCAGCAATGACTGCATTGATAATTTTAGGCTGGTGTGGATGACATATTAATGCTAAGACAAGAACAAATCATCTAAAAGAGCAATCCATAACATATTATAGCCCAGTTTCAAAACACTGATTCTAGAACAAGTTAAAATGTCATTACCTCACTCACGGTTGTGTTTCAGGTGTGTGATGCTCTTCTGCTGATGTCTTTCAACTAAATGATGCAAAAGAACTGTATATACACTTAGATTTTGATAACTTTGATTTCTTTGAATAAATAAATAACTTTCAAGCATTTTATTCTTAAATATTATGCACTGTCTCAAGAGAAATATTCATCAGCCAGCAAAACGAAGCGGAAACTTTTAAATCCCTTCAGTATATCTTGTGACCCCTTACAGAAACCGTCTAACCAAGACTGTTCTGATGAGAAGTCACAACATATGTTTTAATTGAAAAATAAGGAAAATTGTCTCAGAATTATCCTCAGAACCCTATCTTGTCTGGAGCTCTTTCAAAAATTATCACAGTTTATTGGAGATCTAAGTTCTGATTTCTTTTGCAGGTAAACCATGAAGGTGGTATCAGTGGTGGATACCACCACTGTGGGAGGGACCTCCACCACCGCTGCAGTAGATACAAAAACTATTAACCCAGCAAGTCTCATACAGAACAGAAAAAATGCTCTTCTAGAATTAGAAAAGGCTTGTAAAAGGTATTACTGGTTCTCTTATCTCATCTGCATCTAGCAGTTCTAAGTTAGACATAGATTAACACTTTAAGCACCAGTGATGAAAATAGCAGAATTTGCAAACTGTGTAGATCTTGATGAGGCAGCTGATAATGAGCTGCCTCATCTAGATCTCTGCTGTTTGCCCTCTAGTCTTTGAATTCTCCATATGAAATGTCTTAGACAAGGCATTTTTTTTTAATTTTGCAGACGTAAATTCTGTCGTCTGCTTTTTGGTGCTTAAAGAGTTATGAATATTACATAAGTGCTTGATGTTGACCAATGTTACAGTTTCACAAACATAGCTCATACTAAATTCCAAATTTTGTGGTGTGCTCTTGTCCAAATGATAAGTATATAATACAAATCAATGGACAAAAGGATGCATTTAACACTAAAAGGGGGACAAAATCTTGCTCATACATGGATAATAAAGATAATAACAGTTATCAAATTACAAGAATGTCATGGATTTGCAAATTTCTTTGGGTTAAATGTGAATTGATACAAATTTGGGGGGAGCAGTTCTGCCATTTTCATTTCTGTATCCCTTCTAAATCAAGGTTAACATTTACAGGAAAGAATCTGCTCTTTTAGGTGCAAATTCTTTCCTTGAAGAGTAGAGCCCATTTTAGAAGGGCTACATCAGGAAGCCACATAAAACACAGGTTCTGAATATTTAAATAATTAACCATTAAATACAGTCGAACCTCGGTAATTCGAATTGACAGGGACAACGATATATTATTCGAATTATCCGTAGTTCGAATTTTCGAATTCGGGGACTTCCGTTCATTTCCGTACATTTCCGGAAATCAACATTTTGGCGGCAGAAAGAGAGATAATATCGGTCAGATTCGATAATGAATTTCTTGATACTTAAAGAACCTCGTAAATTTAAAAATAAATGAAGAAAACAAAATAAGAATGTGAATTATTTTTATTTACACATACACAAACTGGATTAATAATAAACATACCAAAAACGCTGGAAAATCCATGAACTCCAATGGATGCACAATATGTGCAGCTCAAGAAATTCACAGGCCGGAGTATGTAGCTGGCGAAGACCAAAGCCCGTCGACACGGAAACAGGCTTGTGGTGTTCCCCAGCTTTTTTTTGTCTCGGCCTACAATCACTGTACACGGAAACAGGCTTGTGGTGTTCCCCAGCTTGTTTTTGTCTCGGCCTACAATCACTGTACTTTCACTTTCAGTTTGAGAGTTTCTGGGAATTAGGCTACTTTCAATTTTCGGAGAAAAGCTCAACCAGTTCATTGAACCGCTTCATGCGAAAGGCTGTTGAACGACATATAAATTGGGAACAGCGAAAACACAAACTAGTCTGCGAAATCTGCATTCGTTTGGTTCCGTGTGCTAGCAACAAAGACTCTGACCAGAAATGCGCAGCTGCGCATGCTGGTCTGAGCCTATGTTATTCGCTTCCGTATGTCATAAACAGCCGTTTTTGTTCCGGTTTTTATACAGATCGGAAGGACTTGGAATATTAATCAGACTGATTGTCGGCTAGTCGGTGCTCACTTTGAAAATGCAAAAACAGAAGAAAGCAAAAATAAATGGAATTTAAAGTCGGTATAGCCTTTAACATCACCCAGTTTGCAAACTTCAAACACGATAATCCCTGTCAAATCAGGTGATTAAAGACACCTTTTACTCATCCGATAATATGACCTAATCAGGTAACAGTTAATTGGTAGACCAAACAGGCGCGCCAGTTACCTGTACAACCAACTGTAAAATTACCGGAGGGTCCAATTATTAGTCCATCGATGACAATAACCGTAATCTGCCGGCGTGAATTTAGGACAAACATTTTTAGTTCGAATAATTGAGATGTATTTATAATGAATTTCTGTTATCGGGGCCGAATTTTTCTTTCGAAAAATCTGATTTTTCGAATAATCGAATTTCGAATTTGCAGAAGTTTTTTTGCACAGAACAAAGGGCTGACGAACGGGACCTTGTTTCCAATTCGAAAAATCCGGTATTTTCGAAAAATCGGCGTTCGAACAACCGAGATTCGACTGTATTATAGTGGGAATCATTAAGAGTAAATGGCTGAAACCCAGGTTCAGGTGCAATATATTCACTGGAAATACCTGTGTTACAAGTTGTTTATCTTTGTGAAAATGGCAGAAAAATGGAGCTTAGTGAGACATTTTATTCCTGTTTCTCCATAACTATTTGTATGTTAATACTGGAGAAATTAACAGTTAAAGAGCTCAAATGGAAATAGTTGAATTTGCAGGCAGCGCAGATCCAGATGGGGCGAGGGCTTCTAATGAGCCGTCTCATCTGGGCTATTTTGTTTGCCCTTTAGTCTTTGAATTCCCAATATAACTTGGATTTTTTTTTTAAATTTTGCAGATGTAAATTTTGTAGTTTGCTTTTTCAGTGTGTTATGGGTTTAAGTGCTGTCATGATTATAATAAAGAAATCATATTTTTAGCTGTTGCAGAAGGTCTCAACTTTAACATTCCACT
>CAXDIV010000007.1:104715-163500 GCA_963989385.1 Ctena decussata
ATATGATAGCACCTGGATGCATTAAAGAGTAAAAGCAAACAGGTAAATTAACAAAAGAGTTTATTTAACTTCATTTCAAGAAGAAGGCTCAGCTCGGGAATAGGTGAATAAAAGAGGATAGAATGGACTATGACTTGCTGACAGGGTAAGTTCCATGAATATTAGAAAGAACATCTCGGAGATTTTGTGCATACATACTGAGCATAAGCTGTCGTTTCTCTCGTGTACATTTAGGTCTATCTGTTTTCTAGAAATTTAAGATGATTTTATTGTTTGATTGAAGGATGTTCAGTTTCTGAAAAATGATCGATCTATTTATGAATTTGAGCATCATTAGCAATTGCATTAAAAAAACGAACTTAGCTTATACTCATATACAGACAGTGCAAAAATATGTTTATTAACTATATAGAAGCTG
This sequence comes from Ctena decussata, assembly GCA_963989385.1. Taxonomy (NCBI): domain Eukaryota; kingdom Metazoa; phylum Mollusca; class Bivalvia; order Lucinida; family Lucinidae; genus Ctena; species Ctena decussata. Next base: position 105,134 of record CAXDIV010000007.1, read on the forward strand.
AAACGGTACCACATGATATTTCAGCATTTACAGACTTGCATTGCAAACTCATAATCGAGTTTCTAAATAATTTACTGTGGTCTCTGTCCTATTTTCTACATGAATTTATTCTCCCTCGCTCTGGAATATATATCAAGGTAGTCTGGAATATTTATTTATGCACCATTAACCCACAAGATCCATTCTCCCACTTTCTTTTTTTACTTGTTCATTTGTATATTTTTTTGACTCCAGCAGATAATACAAGAGACATGACTGAAGGAAGATATACCATGCAAACTAACAAAACCAACATGGGAGAAATAAACGTTTACGAGAAAGAAGTTAGTTTGGCGGACGAAGCCCCGCATGATAGAATTGGTGCAGTACACAGTGTTTTTGTAGAACTTACCAACGTAAAAGAGTCAGCTGAAGAAAACGATATAAATGAAGAAGGTCAGTATCTTAACAACGGATCAGAGCATGCAGGAGAAGAACAAGTCGATATCGGTCTCAAGGTAAGAGACTTTATCTTAACAGCTAATAAACGCTAAATTACGGTTAATGATTATATCAAAAGCGTAAATATGGAAATGTTTGAAGTCTTGCTGACTGTGGTAGCATAATACTGTCTTGTTATATTAAAAAAAATAAATAAAAAGGACAAGCAATTACGACAACTACAACAACAAAATGCACAGAACTGAAGCTACCGGTCTCAATATGCATAGTAGGGCCTCAGCCCTTTTGGAAATTACGAAGACTCATATCAGCCCGTATATGTAGACGATCATGTTATAGACTTAATTATGTGTAATGGCTAGGCTGCGCAGATTCACAGGGGAGCCTCTTTGCTAAGTCGTTTAGATATGCCATACAAACATTTCTTCGAGTCGCGTCCCAGTTCTATATATTGTTGGTATTAAGGACGTCCGTGTTTATATAAATAATCAAACAGTGTTCAGACTGATAACAGTGATAACAAATATTATTATGTAACATTTTGAATCAAATATAAGTGCAGATATCTCGTTTGTCATTTCATTTATATCACAAAAATCCTAAATAATGAGATAGATTTGCCTGAACAAACAAGGTACGTAAATCCAAATCAGGGTCTGCAACGTTTTGTCAATTCGCCAAAGACAGCTGTACTGAAAAAGAGCTTGTTAGGACTATTAAGGACAGTAAGTTGTCCCAATTTGTAACAAAATATTTAGGGCGACTTTATTTCATGTTATTAGCTTAATAGGAATGAATGCCCAACTTGGTAATATTTGCTGATGACAGTTAATGCAATCTTGTGTTATGATGGACCCGCTTCAATAACAAACCGACCATCGGGAACCTTTCAGTAGTTTGTTATCACATTTAAAAGAAGGCAGCTCATAAGCGTGTGTAAAATGAATCGGCATTACAATCTTATTCTTAAGTCCGTGCATAATACATTTGCGTTCCCAAGGCTGTTTTTTCTCGTGAAACCATCTCCGTCAAGTGTTAACGCCCTGATAACGTAATGCATCCTTTATGGTTCTGCAAACTAGATGAAAAGGCAATGCTCAAGAACCAATCTACATTTTCGTTAAACAAAATACAATGTAGCTAAGTAAAATCTGTCGACCAAAGACATTTGACTAACAGTGAAATGCACAGGTTTGTATTCCTGCTATTTGAACGAGAAACGAGACAGAGTACAAACAAAGTTGTTAACACTCGCCGTATAAGCAGCGTCTGCGGGCCTCAACAAATTGTAAGCAGCAGAGACCTGTGGTTGAAACTACATGAAACAATAAAACTAGAGTATTAAGCTTGTTGTTTTGATGAACTGAAACGTTTGATTTCAGGATCTACCACTGACAGGTGCCCCGAACATTTATGTTGGGAAACGGAACTTCATACATCAGCTTATGGACGTAGCTCTCCTAATGGCCAATGTTTCACAGCTGAAAGCGCTCTTATCCTTAGACTCCAGTGACAAATACTTCTATCCACTCCTTGTGTTTATTATTCTCTCGATAACTCTACAAGTTGTTTTCACCGTCACCATGTTGTTAATCTGGTCGATAGAGAAAGGTTTGGAAGAGCGAACAATCAAAGCACATACAAGTTCTTCCTCAGACAGAGACAGTGTTTTCGATGAACAGGAGTTCAAGGAAGTGGATAAGAAAAAGAAATTACTGGCAGATCGCCTTGATAAACTTGGTAATATTCTTGTGCTGTCAATTATCGTGTCAAATGTATTCATTACGGGGTTTGGTGTCGAACCACACGGCGAAGAAAATGGATGAAAATATGTTTGCGACAGAATTGGATGGAAATATGTTTGGTTATGAGTTTTATGAGTTAGCCATACGAATTTTTGCGTTGTTTGTTTGTATTATCTGACAGTGTCCATCTAAGTATCAATCATAATGTTTGTCTTTCATATTGAATAATGACCAAACAAAGTTCCTCTTCACAACGGCAGCATTTGTCCCCTAAAAACTTACGTTAAACTGAATTTGCTGTTATAAAGAATACAGATTTTGAGCGATAAAGCCGTTCTGTGCAAACCAAAATGACATTGTAAAGAATTTTGCTGTTGTAATGAATGCCGTTATAAAGAGGGTTAACTGTATAATGAAGTTCTGTTTGTTTGCAGCGCAAGTGATTTTCTTTTGGCTATTTTACAGCTACTTGGCCCAATCTGTACTCTAAGTTGCCTTTACAAACAGAGCAAAACAGTTCTGAAAATGGAAGCTCTGCAGGTGACGCGTGAACAGTCAAGGACATGAAGTTAGTCTCAGCTGAAATTTTATAATCGAGCATCGTTTTATTAAAATGATCGATGATCGAGAAAACATCGATTAATGGGACTGTTAGAAATAGAGGATCTTACACGAGCGGTCATTTTATATGAAATTTATTAAACGAGCATTTGGCGAGTTTCATAAATGTCATATGAAATGACCACGAATGTAAGATTCTGCTTATCATATGAGCCATTAAAATGGGATTTTAGCGCCATCGAACGAAACATTATTTTAAGAAGAAAACGCATTGTTGACATGGACGTTGTCAATGACGTTACGTGTACGCGCCAAAGTGTTATTACACGTGTGGCCACACGATTTTTATGACACGACGTTACCCACTGAATAACAGCGACATCATATGATAAGCCTGTCTAGAATCCACACTATAACTAGGTTTTCTCCAACCGTTGTTCCTTTGCTTTTTTATATTGCGACTCGACTAAGAAGTGTTTAGAAATATCTAAAGCATTTTTATGGACTTTTTAGTCGAGATGCAACAGCAGCTTGTGCTGTCCTTGCGACGCCAAAGCTACAAAGGAGCATTAAATATGCGGTGAAATGCAGAAACTGCTAAAAATGATACATCGATGATTGCAAATTGTGTTCGATTAACCACTCCTTTGCTGCAAATGAGTAATGACTGAGTCACTCGGTTAAGCGGCAAACGACTTGTAAACACTGACTTGCGCTCTTTACTGATTTGCTCAGCTTCACACGATCTCTTCCTTACATAGACATCTGAACCCTTTCTGACATTGAATACTCTGGTCCCAGAACCCTGGTAGTAAGTTGAAGTATATAATGGCAATTTTAGTCTTGTCCTAGTAGCTTTTCTGCTGACCACTTGCTGTCCCCAGTTCAAGAACTAAGTGGACTTTTTGTATGTTCGTACTTAGGTAGTGTCTAAGGCTAAGCTGAAGGACGACCATTACGTTTTTCTCAACCATTTAAAAGAAAGTATTTATTGTCAGCAATACTTGGCTTTAGATGCTTATTTAATATTTTAGCTGTTATCTGGGTGACTGCATGCGTTGACTGAGCCGGACTTCTTTTTTACCAGTTAATATTAATATTATCACCAGTTCCATTTTTCATACCCTTAAAGAAGATAAAATTTAGTAAATTTGTGTATAGTTTGTGTGATATATACATCTTTGCTGTGACACTATTGTTTTTGACTTCTACGAGGGGTGATTAAAATACGTGGACTTTTGCAGTAAAAAATATTATTGATAGTTAACTAATTGAATTTGCATTTTGTACAGATTTCGTCTTTCGTTTACCCAATGATTTATTTATTAGAAATTTCTTGACAACATATACTGGACAAAGGATTGGACGTAGGCTAGGCCTATATTTGTCCTGTCCAATGGTGTATTCTACATACCGGTCAAACTTTGGAAAGTAGTCTATATGGACCGTCATAATAAACTTATGATGGTACCGCGGCGCACGTTTAAATTTGCCTAATTAAAATTGTTTGTTTTATCTCTAGCTATGTCTAATATTTGAAGAAGAGAAAAATGCTTGACATTTAATATTCTATGGTTTTCACTTTTCACTGTCAGAAAATTATTGCCTCAACAATTATATTGCTTGCATAAACAGCGTAAAATATGGCATGCCAATCATACAAGGGTCACAAAATGACGTCAGGCATTATACCAGCTATTTTATGAAATATATTTTTTTCTGAACAATTGTAAAAATAAGGGCAAAATCGAAAAAATGTTTTAAATGTTCAAATTTAGTGTTATATGATCCTTGTATGTTAGTTTTGTCTTTTTTTGGAGCTGATTAGAGGGTTTGCATATTTGCATTTAGACATACATACAACGCAAAAGTAATGTACCCTGACACGATATTGAAAGCAAAAGTTCGGCTTGGATTAATGAACAAATAAATAAGACTAATATGTCATGAACTATCCAAAAACGATCATATAGCATGCAGATGTGTCGTTAATTGATCGAATTATGAAAAATCTGCAAAGAAAATGTAAGGTTTCGAAAACGGAGAAAGGAAAGAACCGCTGCAATGTAAAACTGGACAGAGCCAGATGTCGTTGGTGTAGTGCTACGCTATAGCTGTACTTATCTAATATAAAATGAAAGGACATATCGTTACTCTTCAAATTTTCACAAAACTAAGCTAATAGATAGATAATTTCTGCGATGTGATAAATTTAAAGAATAACTACACTCCAGGAACTGACTGAATCAGATCCCAAACCCTATCCCCAACATCAAAGGGAAAGATTGACAAAGACATCCCAACAAACAATAAATTACAAGTGATAAGCCGAGTCAGCAGCTCTTTCCCAAATAGATGGCAACTCAGCTATCTTTATTGAACTAAACAATTTAGACCAACAGACGGGTTACAACGGACTAAGCAAATTATATGAAAAACATTTAACAATTATTTTTACCTATTTTCTATTTTTATGATAGAAGGATTAAACTGAGAACACAATAAATTAAACAGCACCGAACATAAAACAAATGCAACCGCAACAAAAGTACAGCCTTGGGACGGTCGGTAATAACTACTGGGGGGTTTAAACCGGTTTTACTGGGCCCAAACCTTCACCCTCACCCTCCGCTGCGGTGCACACAATTAGTTGGTAGTTCGGTTCGTATGGAGGTTACTATAACTGTATTACCTTTACCGCCACAGCAAACGTCCACGTATTTTTTTGATCACCCTTCAAATGTACCTTATTTATTTTGTTTGTCGGCAAAATAGCCTTTCGGTTTATGTTCACTATGTTGTAAATTGAATTAAGACTTAAAGCTTCTTATTTGTTATGTTTTATGCCTTATTCATAATACCCGGTAATGGCATCTCTGGTGACAGACATGAACGATTAAAACTCCAATAACTTCTTATTTCTTGATGGAATTATATCAAATTTGTACCAAAATGCTTTATTTATGAAGGCCTTATATATCAGATGATCCTACTCATTTTTTTTTTTACGTTTTACCTTTATTGAGCATGCGTTTAATCTGAAATGCTAGACTGTTTCATAAAGTAGGAACCTAATACATTTTGAGTTCAAAGTTATTTAGTGTATATACATCGACGAGCAGCACAGTGTTATCGGGGCCTGAAAATAAATCTGATAGCACATGAAGTAAGAAACGATTTGCGCATATCCATGACAGGTTTTCTGATAGAGCGGCTCACTTTGTTTCTGTGTTTTCCATTATTTCTCGTGCGTCAGAATATAGCAAGTAAAGCTAAGGCTCTAGATAGAAAGCACTGATTCACAGATGGGTTTAAGGCTTCACTGTCATACACATATTAACACTTAAAGCACATTTTTGCGTTACACAACCAAATCATGTGTTCGCCATATAAGTTTGCGTCAATTTTCAGGAGAAGTGATACATTTCAGGGAAACCTTTGCCAACTCCATTACTGCCTCCTGTCCCAAAAAGGAAAAGATTTTCTCCCCTAAATGTAGACGCCACTTCGTCCCGGGAGGCAAACAGAAAATTACAAAAAAATTGGTTCGCTTTGCAGAAAAAACAACAAAAAAAAAAAAAAAAAAAAAAAAAACAAGAAAGAAAAAGAAAACAAAAACAAAAACAACAACAACAGAAAACAAAAACATGGAGATGCAGGGGTGTAGCTAGGGGCAATTACACAATACGCACGATCATGTTTTACGCTCATTAAGGGCAATAATAGGGGATTAAGCCGCTGAGATATTTCAATTTTCGTGTCTGTTGGCAGTTAGTATTAAAACTAGGCACAATTAACAACATTTCAGCATGAAAATACGCAGGTGTGTGTTGAAATTTTGTCAATTTGACAAAATTTCATTACGCACCTGCGTATTTGCGTATAGGTAGCTACGCCATTGGAGATGTTCTCATACACCCTAAAGCACTGAGGTCAAAATTTGAGTCGCAAAAAGCAGCAAAGTGGCAGAGCTCTAGATCAACCTGGGCAGCCTCCCAATTAGATTAGAGTCTTTGCTGTCTACTTAAATGGTAGCTAAGGATCTAAGCTAGCTCTATGCGGACAGCGAAGACTCTGATCAGACTGGGCGGATGCCCAGCCTGATCTGAGTCTTCGTAGGACGCACATGCCTTTTTATTGGTTTTCTCGTGTCGCGGCTCAAGTCGAGTTTACAGCACATAGTTTCGAATGACCCTTTATAGATTATTAAGTTCAACAGACTGAGGAAAACTTTAAATTAATCCCATGCACACTTGGTGCATTAATTGGAATCTGGCATAATTGAATCAGGTTCTTAAAGGATATACATCCTCAATTTCACTTGACTCACAAAAACATCTTATATGCCGAACAAAGAAAACAACAAATCTGGTGTTGACGGATAAACTCACTGATTTTGAAAATACGATTAAGAAAAAAAATCATATTTAGTATTTAACTAAATTAAAATTAATGAAAATAAGTTTATAAATATTCGATTTATTTGAAGTCCTTCGTTACAGACTCACAATATTAAATACTCGTCTTGGCACTGATCCTCCGATATCCACTCTGATGGAAACGCACTGCAGCTATTGCATTATGCTTGGAAAATAATATAGGATAAAAGAGAGCAGAGTGATTGAGAGTAAATCAAAGAGTGAAATAACAGTTCGCTTCAAAGAAAACATTTTACCAAGTATATAGTTTAAAGTTTATGCTAAATTGAGAATTAAATAATTCTTTGACTTGAAAAACAGTTTCACGCCACAGGAGAATGATCTTGAACGAAAAATCTCAAGGGCATCACTTCTGGACTGATGGTGTTTATAACTATAGCAGTAACTGAAACTCTCTCTACAGTTTATTTGTGAAAGGATCAGTACCGAAAAATATGACGTTTCTCATTTTACAGAGCATTGGGTTTCTCTCCCTATTTCTGATTCCCCTAGCGGGCGAGTTTATCAGTGATACACAATCGGTACTGGATACAGTTTTCGCACCCTCAGAATATAACAAATTGATAAGAGGTGTTAAAGATCAGACCGAAGCAGTATCGGTAGAGCTAAGACCGTCTGTGACATCTATAGTGAAACTAGACGAATTAAAAGAAGCGTTCGAAATCATGGGTCTTCTTAGCATCGAGTGGCAGGATGAAAGACTTGTTTGGGAGCCAGATGATTATAATGGAACAAGAGTGGTACACGTTTTTCAGAACGAAGTTTGGAAGCCAGAAATATTACTATCGAATCCCTCTCAAGATGTGTCGCTGCTAGGACATGAAAGGGTAATGACTGCTCATCACTTCAATGGAACTGCCAGCTGGCAGGTAGGTAAGTAACAACCGGACTAACTATATTAAATGAAACCCACGAAACTAAAATTAATACATATGTTGTGATAGAAAAGGGGCTAAGTTTTGAAACATTTAATTGACATCTGTTAAAGGCGAAATACAAAGATGTGGATTCTCCTGTTTCCTAATTTCATTCAATTAATTTTCATTAATTTTGTTTTCTATTACATTTGAATGGAAATGGATATGTCGGATTTAGAGTGTGACCGAACTCATATACCAAAGAAATATGACTAATCCACAATATTTAAATTTGGGACCCGCTCGCGAAAAGCGTCAGCTGCCATGTCAATGTATCTGTCGGACTACCCAGTGGAAAAGAAAGTCCGATTAACTGAAAGTCATCTTGCGTTTCTAGTTTAAGAAGACAGAGGAGTCAAAATGGCTTGAAGTTACAATTTAAGATGAATAAATATACGAATGAATACTTTTTTATCGATGTTTTAACACTGGCGAATCAGTCACAAGCACTTTTTGAAGCAGATAACAGCAAAACTTTCGATGGATGGATGGCTGGCTGGATGAATTCCTTGAGATTTTACGTTCTTTTAACAGTATTTCAGTCATAGCAGCACGATGGGTGGCATGGGAGATAATGAAAGGCTGTGTGCAATGGATTCCCGTTTACGATTGAAAAGATTTCCGCCTACAGCGGGGCTCGAACCCGAGACTGCCAGATGAACAAGCAAGCGCTTAACCTACTGAGCTACCGTGGCTCCTAAAAATCTTCGATTTCTCTACGCTTTATACAACTATACAACATGACAAATTAAAATCAGAATAAAAAGATATTATAAACAATTTGTTTCTTTCCCAGAAACGGAAATCGTGGGTATAAATAGAGTGTTCTTGGGTATCAGGATACATACTTCGTTAAGAACCTCTCTAATAATCATAGAAACTATTCTGAAGTTGATGTCATTAAATTGGTGGAATGCTTTATCGACAGTATTTACATGCAGTTCGGCGGGCAAGGTTTTCAACAAATAGTTGGAATTCCAATGGTCACTAACTGCGCCTCCTAGATTTCGGAGTTTATTGACATCATCTTCCAGTGTGAACTTGAAATTAAGATACTACAGAGTCCAATTCATCTGTCTCATGCCTAAATTATTATCTCTGTAATTACAATGGAAAGCTGTTACTAAGCTTTATGACAGGAGGGTCGACTTCAATTTTTCCATTGTAAACTTTCCATTTCTGAGCAGCAATATTCCTTAGGCACACGCATAAGGAGTTTATGTCTCTCAGCTACTCAGCTATGCAAAAGTCTGTTTCAAGAATCAAGACTTTGTTGATAGAGGGAGGCTACTAACGAGCAAATTGTTGTCACAAGGTTATCGCTCAGCGAAACTTGTGTCAACTCTCAAAAAGTTCTATGGGAGACACCATTATCTCGTTAATCCCTATAATGTGGCCGTTTCTGAATTTATTTCCGACCTGATGGCCTCGGCTGAAACAATGTAATGCTTTCAATTACCGGCCTTTCATTGTCACTGACTTTCCATCTGGTATATAGACATGGCGGGTGTATTATAATAGGCAGGTGATTCTCACTACCTGGGAGCACCTGATCACACTTCACATTTGGGTGTCCACGTCTGCATATCTTAATATTTCGGATTTGGCAATATGGATAATATGAGTTCGGACTTATGATTTTGGCACCTTGGTTTAAACATATTTATTCGCTTCAGTATTTACATACATGACACAGATATACACTTTGAATCAGTTGAAGGATGGGAACGGAAGCAGGCACTGCTTATTTAGTTCCTCTCCTTTTGGCACTTTGACCGTTTTACTCACAAACACAATAAAGACTTTATTAATATTTAAACGCCGGCATATCACTCAAAGAGTAAAGTCCGGAGGGTGCTATGTTGAGGATGTGAGTTATTCCCCGGCGTGAACACATCGATAAAAGCCATAAAAGTAAATATTTCATTTCTTATAATTTCAACTGAGCCATTCGTACCTTAAAATACTGAGTACATGTACCTTGAAACTTGCCGCATAGAAAATAGTTTCAAATTTAAAGAGTAACAACATTTCAGGAACTGACTGAATCAGATCCCAAACCCTATCCCCAACACCAAAGGGAAAGATTGGCAAAGACATCCCAACAAACAATAAATTACAAGTGATAAGCCAAGTCAGCAGCTCTTTCCCGAACAGATGGCAACTCAGCTATCTTTATTGAACTAAATAATTTAGACCAACAGACGGGTTACAACGGACTAAGCAAATTATATGAAAAACATTTAACAATTATTTTTACCTATTTTCTATTTTTATGATAGAAGGATTACTGAGAACACAATAAATTAAACAGCACCGAACATAAAACAAATGCAACCGCAACGAAAGTACCGCCTTAGGACGGTCAGTAATAACTACTGGGGGGTGGGGGGGGGGGTTAAACCGGTTTTACTGGGCCCAAACCTTCACCCTCAACCTCCGCTGCGGTGCACACAATTAGTTGGTAGTTCGGTTCGTATGGAGGTCCCCTAACTCATCAGAGAGTCATCACGGTCAACAATTAAGATCAAGAAAAGACCGTGATGAAGCAAGGATGAGGACTCGACAGCCAAAACGTGTTGAGACACCCGGAGATCCCTGGGGCGTCAGCAACACCACTAGAGTACTGGAGCAAAAGAAGACCACCAGTTGAACCCCGGTGGGCCAAGAAACAGACAAACATCCGGCACTAACCAACTAATATATATCTTTATGTAGGGGCTATCATAGAGTCTGAACCCCGACCCACCGGCGTGCAATTAAAGAGAACAGCAAAGTTGTCAACCGTGATTGGGTTAGCCACTAAGCATGTCACATTACATCTATGTTATAGCCAATGCGTTTAAATCGTATGATAATTTTCTTAAATTGATCGGGAAATTCTGTTTTCCCTACGATTTTGCGTAATTTATATACTAAGTCACCATAAAATTCAGGTTCCGATAGGCCTTGTTGCAAAAGTGACCTTAACCCTATATTATATTTAGAAACCAATTCAAAGTGTCTACGAGAAAATTTAGAAAAAGCTTTCCGAAGTTTATGATACCGATACTTCTGCTGTAAAAGCATGGCAGTCAAACTTTTATTACGAGCATTGAAGTCAGCCAGATGACTAGACACCCTAGCGAAGCGAATAAGCTGAGAAATGTAAACACCATAAGAAGTGGTGCGGGGAACATCACCATCCAAAAACGGAAAATTAACCATGTCGAAATCAAAATCATCGCTTTTGTCTTAAATTTTAGATGAAACAAATCCATCTAAAATAGATAAATGTAAATCCAAAAATGGGGCCTCGGTATCAGAAGTATTTGCTTTATTTAACTGCAATTCAGCAGGATAAATTTGACTAACCATTTCTTCAAAATAAGGGTTGTCAATATTTAAAAGGTCGTCCAAGTATCTAGACGTTGAGTTGAATGCTTCAATGACATGAGCTTGAGTATCATCAGAAAGAGACATCATAAAGTCTCTTTCATAGCAAAATAGAAACAAATCTGCTACAAGAGGAGCACAATTAGTACCCATCGGAATTCCTATAATTTGTCTGTGTAACTTAGTACCGAATCTGATGAAAATGTTATCTAGCAGATATACTAAAGCATCACAAACATTTTGGCAATACCACATTTTAAACCTTGTTTGGTCATCGGAAGTAAAAAAGCATGTTTATCATTGCAAGCAAGATAAAGAGCACCCTCTCTCTGAAAAGCAGTCTCAATTAAATTTATTAGTTTCTTTTTTTTATTAAATTATGGGGCAAAGTTGTATAGAGTGTAGAAAAATCGTATGTAGACAAACTAGACGCGCGATATCCTCTAGACTTCAGTTTATCAAGAACCTCGGCAGAATTTTTAATTGACCAAAACAAATTTTTTCCTGACCGTTCGTAAACTTTTTCACAGCACATAATTACATGAATTTTGATAGCGGTAAGGCAAGAAGATAATAATTTTGAAAGTTCAGTAGTGGTACAAGCACTAGAATTAGCAATAAACCTGGCTTTATACGGTCGTTTATGAAGTTTAGGTAACCAGTACATCGTAGGAAGCTTGTCCTGCCGTTCCTCTACATTTACAGAAAACTTGAGGGCTATATCATTACAGTGCCTTCTTCTGAAGTCTCTTCATAGGCCTTAGTGCCGCCAAGTTCTTGTTTCAATGTGTTAATATAGTGTAACCGTCAAACAACGACAACGTTATTTGCAGCCTTGTCTGCTGGAACCAGAACGTACTTACCATGAAACTGCTGGATACCCAACTTCAGGTGACGGAATGTTGATTTAGGTTTAGGCGGCAAAAGATTTGTGTTTTGGGAATAGAATTTAATACGTTTATCCATTACATTAAAAATGTTCACCTTCCATTCCTTTAAGGCATCAGACTCAACATGTTCCCGCTTGCACCATCGATTACCAAAATCAGTTAAAGAACAGGCTATATCTTCCCTACATTTTTTGAAATCAATACGGTTAGGAAATCTATATTTAGGTCCCTTCGAAATAATGTAACGAATTCTTGAATCTGAAATAATATTAAGATTCCCTGTAATGACATCGCCAGCGGCAGGATAGATAAATTTGGAGTCCATACAATCTCATGTATCGGGAGAATTTGTGTGAACATTAAGATCTGAGACCAGTTTATTTAAGTTAAATATAGTGTTTCTAATTGGTTTGTTATATTTATAACATATAATAGGTGGCTCCTTATTCACGAAATAATCCGGGATCGATGCAGTTACAGACCAATCCTTAAAAACACTTTGTAGGTCAATAAAATCAATTCCTTTATTTATAAAAGGAATTTTGCGAAAATGTCTTTTATGGTTTATCTCAGATTCGATTAGTGGACGAAGAGCATGTTGAGTATAACATCTTGTCAGGAGTGCGGCCTCGTACAGTTGATGACCCTTATCGTAGAACTTATTAGCCTCAATATCTAAAATGCATTTAACAGAAACCGGAAGAGAACATAAAAATGAAAGCATAGAATGTCCACCTTGTTTTTTTAGTATTTCCGACAAAATTTTAAGGGAAGTATTGGTTTTCTTAAAAGCAGTATTTTTTCGTTTTATGTTACCATTTTTTCTTAAACCATGACTTCTATGCTTGCGTTTTGGAATATCAAAAAGAGAAAATACATCAAAATTATGCATTTTCGAAATGTTACCTTCTTGATAAATGTTGTCATTAAACCCTAATGGAAATGCAGTTTGTAACAATTTTGTCCATTTTAATTCAACCTCGTGTCTCTTTATATTTTGGAAACGCGAGGATGATTTAGTGTCAAGTTCTCGATTCAGGGAATTTATCGACAAATAAACGCTTTCTCCATTCGATCTATTAATCGACGGAGAAACGCCGTTTCCCACTTGTTCTAAACCAATCATATCGCACTAATTAACTAATTCTTAAACACATTATATAAACGAAATCAGGATTTGATTTATTCGTAACGTTGTTTTTCCTCCTGATCATCTATGAGTAATTTAGAACTAGAAGAATTATTCATCGACATGTGTTTCTCGATCTAATTTTTCAGGTGATTTGTTCAGGTCCCACTGTACACTAGATGTATCAACTTTTCCATGGGACACTCAAACTTGCTTGATGGAATTTTTGGTAATCTACAGTAAGACAGAAGTTACACTTCGAGTCTCAGCTAATGAAGTAGATTTAAGTGCATTCTATGGTAATGGTGCATGGGAATTAATGTCTACCTCAGCTACTCTGTCAGATACTCCGACTATGTCTAGAATTATTTACAGTTTTGAGCTGCGACGGTATGCCCTCTATCCTGTCGTGAATATGATTGTTCCTCTTTTGACCCTGACTGTTCTAAACATATTGGCTGTCTTTATTCCTGTTGCATCGGGAGAGAGACTTTCATATTGCATGACGGTATTGCTGGCACTAGCGGTGTTCTTATCATTAGTAAGTGGACATCTTCCGAAAAACTCAAATAACATGGCAAAACTATGCTTGTTTCTCATGTTCATTTTGATTATGAGCACAATTATTTGCACCGGCTCAGTGTTAAGTGTTTATTTATATTGTCAACCCGAAGAAAGTAATCCTCCGGGATGGCTGTTGCGATTGCTAGGATTGTTGTATTGTAGGAAAAGATGTCAAAACGTGAGCCGAGCTGAAGTTTTTGATGTTTGTAACGACCATGCTTTAAAGCAGATACATCCAAACGATGAGCACAAGGAAAATATACCGGGGAAGAAGAATTCAACGGCCAAAGACCAATCTGGGAAGGGATTTACATGGAAAGATGCTGGCAAATGTGTGGACAGGATTTTCTGCTACGTAGCTATTGGCTGGCTTTTGGTTTCTATTGCGATGTTCATTATAGTTGTGCTTTACATAAAACTCAGGAGCGAATAGTCTAGATCTGATACAGTCCGAGGGGCATTTCAGAAATAGTGTAAATGAGTCTGCCATTCCTTGGAATGTTGACCGAGTTTTGAATTTTATGTCTTAACTTTTAGGTTTATATATCACCCAACGGCCTTCACTCAAATTTTGAGTCACTGGTATTTTCTTCAAAATATGACTGGACAATTGTTGTAAGGGTAAAGACACTGAGTAGAAATGGATAAAATATTTGTGTGAAGACAAATTCATATTTTTTTAACTCTGCATTCAAGCAACTCTGGATTGATACCTATATTATCTGTTATACTGAAAATTTTCCAAATTGAAAAGCATTGTATCAGCTTTGCTAAAACATAGGATTTGCCTTGCAAAGGAGGCTAATCATGGAACAATGCACATTTCTGATGACGTCGCTTCCTGTGCTTAATTGAAATGTATAGTAAACTGTTTAAACTTCGGTTTTGATGTCAGTTTAAGTGAAAGTGAATGTTTGATGACAGATATGAAACCGAAAATAAATAAAATTTAATTCATCATGCTCGTTTTTTGTTATAAATAATCTTTTATTGCACCTTATTCGTTTTTGTCATTGGCCTACCTGATTTTTTTACGATAAGTTTCCCCACCCACGCACACATTTCAATGCCAGTATGTCATATAAAACAACAAGTTTTTCAAGTCTTTGTGTATGAATTATGCTGTCAATATGTCCTTCTAATTTTTGTTATTAAACAAAGTTAAATATATTTAGCCTGTGTCTTTTTATCAGAAGATAATTTCATTTTATTGTTTTGTATTTTACTTGAATTGATGCTACTTTGCAACATCCGGCATGGAGTTTGCACATGTATCATCCATTTTTTTATTAGTGATTCGATGCCAGTCGTAACAAAATATACTGGCCTAATCATATTAGTCATAAAATGTCTGTTATGTGTTGAAATTGGATGTGAATAACTCGAAAATCACAATTTATTGGTATAATTTGTAACCACATAGCAGAGAAAAATCTCGTTTATTATATTACTGGTGTAGAAACTGGAAACGATTTATGTATAACTTTCTTATTTTACATATAAAGGATAGTATTACGTGTTTCTTTATTAAATACATCATTTTATCATGGAGCAAATAGCAACAGAACACAAGAGACGTTCGGTGAAAATGTACAGTTTCCAGTATCCACACCCTTATGACGTATAAGCACTTGCTGTCATGCATGAGTGACTTAGAAATTCTTTTAATGCATACCATTCTAAAGCACTTGAATTCACCTTTCCAATGATATATAATCAAAGTCTCTATAGTTATCCACTTTCCACAACCGATGTATAAGACGGATGAAATCTTAATAATTTTGTCAGCTTGTTGTATTCATTAGCAAGACTTTTTATCTAATTCTTTTTCAGATAACTTGTACGTTTATATTATTTTCAGTGTGAATTTGTGAAAATGTGTTTAGTGAGCTTTTACTTTTTTATATTATTTTCTTTTAGTAAAAATATGATTTGTTTTTCTTTCTTTCTGTTTGTGCATATTGAACATTGTTAAGTGGCCCTCAAGGAAGAGTAGCTTATAGCTAATTGTGTTACCCACTGAAAATAAAGTCTTTATTATTATTATAAAGTCTGTCCTATCATTACTATTATGCAGTCATATAAAACTGGACCCAATGAGTAAAACTTGCCTACGCACGAAGCCCGGTTTAAAGAGGAATTTTGTTGTATTGAATATTCTGCTGAGAATGAAAAATGTAAGGATAGGCAATGATCAGAAATGAATAAATTCAAATTTCATACCCAACATTGAAAACCAAAAGGGAAAGCACACGCAGAAAAAATGACAAGAGTGCACGAAAGACACGCACGGTAAACCGAATGAGCAGCTCTTTCCCAAACTGGTGATCATTCAGCTACCCTGATTTAAAACGGCAGCAATATCTGATTTTACCTATTTTCGTTTCGTTTTTACAAAACAAAACAAAACAAAGAGCAGAATGGGCAGCTATTCAGATGACCACAAGACCATAGACAAGCGGACATAACAACATGTAGCATTGTGGAACCACAACAGAAGTTCCGCCTTGGAACGGTTAGTAAAAGATTACCAGGGTCTTAAGTAGTTTTACTGTATCTAAACCCTCACCCTCTGTGGCCTGGTCCCTGTGATAATTCATTGATGGGTAAGTAAACCTTCATGCGTAGAAAGCACTTAACTACATGTTTCGATCCACCGCGGTGGATCGAAACATTTAGCTAAGTGCTTTCTACACATGAAGGTTTACTTACCCATCAATGAATTATCACCGCGTCGATCCACCGCGGTTATAATTCAGTGATGGGTAAGTAAACCTTCATGCGTAGAAAGCACTTAACTACATGTTTCGATCCACCGCGGTGGATCGAAACATTCTACACATGAAGGTTTACTTACCCATCAATGAATTATCACCGCGGTGGATCGAAACATTTAGCTAAGTGCTTTCTACACATGAAGGTTTACTTACCCATCAATGAATTATCACCGCGGTGGATCGAAACATTTAGTTAAGTGCTTTCTACACATGAAGGTTTACTTACCCATCAATGAATTATCACCGCGGTGGATCGAAACATTTAGTTAAGTGCTTTCTACGCATGAAGGTTTACTTACCCATCAATGAATTATCACAGCGGTGGATCGAAACATTTAGTTAAGTGCTTTCTACGCATGAAGGTTTACTTACCCATCAATGAATTATCACAGGAACCAGGCAAATCACGGATAAGACCTATCAAGAATCAAAGATGAGAACTCGACAGAAACAACGTATTGTGACACCTGGAGACCCCTGGTGTGTCAAACAACACCACTGCGATACCGGAGCAAAAGAAAGCCTTCCGTTGAACTCCGAATAACCTAGCATCAGACAAGGCAAGCTCCGGCCCCAACCAACTAAACTTAATAGCTTCATGTCGGGCCCATCTTACGAAATTTGTGTATAGTTTGTGTGATGTATATTTTTGCTATGATACTAGTAATTGTTTCTGTATTGTACGAGGGGATATTAAAATACGTGGACATTTCATGTAAAAATTTATCATTAATAGTAAACCAATTAAATTTGCATAACTTACCGGCCATACCTCGGAAAGTATCCCATATTGGTCGTCATACTAACTTTATAATGGTACTGCGGAGCGCGTTTACAATTGCTTTATTATTTGTCTAAGACAGTACAACATTACGTTTGTGGAAACTAACTGTTTAGATATTCAAATCGTTTAACAACTTCCTTATTTGTGTAAGAATTATTCAAGTAGCTTTACATCGATGCGAAATGCGTTTCAATGAGAACACATGACAATTTATTGCATTTGTTCTTAAAAAATATGTTGATTAAATAAAACAGTGTCTTCAAAATATGTCAGAAGGCTTAATTTCAAAGCGTAATATGGGAAGCTTTTGGCTCTATCCTCGAGGATTTCATCTCGAGAATTCCAGCCTATATAGGCTCAACTCCTACATGCCACATGGCGAGAGAAGTAAACTTTTCCTAAGAGTGGACACGAGACACCCAGAGACCGACATACGGTCAAGAAAAACTCCCGAAAAACTTGTTGGGTTTGATGATAGTCCCGACCGCACGCCGGTCACGAATTGTCGTGTGTAGTGCCAGTGTACATGTTACAACGTTTGGAGTCTGTAGAAGAACAGAAGTAACCGGAGAAGGAACCACAGTAAGTTTGCTCGATATACAGACAGAATTGGAACAGACTAAGTCTTATCTTCCTAGGGCGTCAGAGACCAGCGTTCTGCTGTCGCACGTCGAAACTCATGACAAACAAGCTGCCTCGGGCCAATGGAAAGGTACACTGATTCACTGGAAAGTCAAGTTCCTCCGCAGCCTCATGATCGAGAGGGCTGTTGTTCGACCTCCTTCAAAATAAATTCATAAGAGGTCAGTCATACTGTCCCCTCTCAACAAATCTAATATTTCACGGTTGACAGTTGGAATTGTTATACCCGCCACCCACATTTACAAGAATTATGGTAATTACACGCCTACCAATCGCTCTCATGCAAAACCGCGGTTCAGAACGCTAATCCATGAGAGGAGTTTCCGGTTTGGCAGAAGGGGAGTCAAAAAGGTAAACAAATTTGACATCTGTACCAGATTTGAGTTATTTAGTATTTGTTAAAACTATTTATGCAAAAAATAAGAAGGCTATTTTGTCGCATATAGATTGCTTCTTCCACATATAAAAGGATTAGGCATATGGTCTTGCATTTTTCCAGATATTCATTTAGTACAGTAAAGCATGTGTTCAAGGTCAGTCTCGGCGATATATACATGTAGGGAAAAGTCACATTCTGTTGCTTGATTGTGAGTCTCTGACCTCGTCAGACGCAAAGAAGTGAACAGAACTACTGTACGCGTAAATCCAAACGTTGAAAGTAAGCTTTCCGTGTTGGACAATTTTTGCTTATAGAAAATCTGCGCAAAAACTTGGCAACGTCAGCCCGCGGTTCCGCATGATATAGTAGAAAACATAAGGAATTTTTATGAGAAACAAAAACAGTTTATGGAAATAATTGAATAAAAAATAAAATGAACTCTGTGATAAATCATTATTTTATACATTGCAGATGACTACCTTTAGGCTGTCTTTTTAGACCTTTTGCAAACCCTCTTTGAAATCCTCTTGCATGCCTCATAAACAGACAAACGGGGATTAAAACAGCTAGAACGTCATCTGCAATGTATAAAATAATGGTAATAAGATAATAAGATAATTTTATTAGCATTAGGCCAACTGGCCCATGAGCATACACATACAAATACATTTTAACATGCATTGCGACAAACATGGTGAACAGTAACTAGGAACTGCTAACGCAGTACGAAATATACTATACAGGATGACCATCCCATCGGGCAAACTAAGCCGAATCAGCATCGCATCAACGCCGATTCAACATAATGACGTTGAATGAACGTTGATCCAATGCCGTATTAACACCTTGCGCCCGATGGACAAACATGGTGAACAGTAACCAGGAACTACTAACGCAGTACGAAATATACTATACAGGATGACCATCCCATCGGGCAAACTAAGCCGAATCAGCACCGCATCAACGCCGATTCAACATAATGACGTTGAATGAACGTTGATCCAATGCCGAATTAACGCCGTGCGCCCGATGGGGTGTTCCTTTCCGTGTGACATGGCAAAATCTAAGCAATCCAAGAAACAGAGACTCAGCATGCCTGTGCGAGCCATACACCCGGCGGAGCATTCCAGGATCAGTCTGATCCGGGAATGACGAGGCCGGGAGTATCACTGGCACAGAACTCAAAAAGATGGACTCTTCAAACAAAAGATACAGGGATATATACTAGTATAAAGATGTGCTACACTTATTCGTGGTATCAGTTAATTGTATCATTTTTTTTCATACCAGACGACAAGTTTATAAGTTGGGAGAAGGTATTTTATACTAATAATCAAAATCATATTATACAAAGACATAGTTATTTCTCTCTTTAAATGCTTTGTATACAAACAAAGCAAGATTTTCAACTATTCTAGTGTTAGTAGACTGTATTAACTCAAAAAATTTATGCGCATTGGGTCTGATATAAAAGTACGGTTTAATATATTTACGTCTTAGTTCAGTGTATCTTGAACATTCTATTACAAAATGAAGCTCAGCTTCTAATACATTACATGTAGAACAAATTCTGCGTTCGAGAGGTATTTTTTCTGGTTTCGCCCAGCGACCTACTTCCACTTCTAATCGGTGGGATGAGGTCCTTAATCTCGATAACGAATGTCTTAAAGAATCAGACTTAATATGTAAATAAGATTTATAACAGAAAAAGTTAAGATTTCTATAAAATATAGCTCTACTTGACTCGTTTAACCTAGTGTTCCAATTTTGTATAATGTGTCCGTTAATCTTTGTTTAAGTGTAAAAAGGAATATCGCTTCATTACCTACCGACTGGTTGTACCAAACTTCGTTAAAACCTAAATTAAAAAGCATATATCGTACTTGCGATGCCCAGTTAGTTTTATTAGGGAAATTATTCCGATCTCTTAGCAACAAAACATAGGTGGCCTTAATAAATTTATGGTTCTGACTTGAAATTACTTTAAGCAAATATTTTATAATTTGCATATACCGTCTTATTTGTAACGGAGTACATCCCGTCTCGCCATAAATAAAATCATTTTGAGTGCACTGCTTTACTGCTAATAATTTTTTACAAAACTTAAGGTGCACCTTTTCCACATCTTTAGCCACTGAAAACCCCCAAACTTCGGAACCATAACACAAAATTGGACTTATAAGTTTATCAAAAAGGTCTAGGACATGGCTTGGCACCAAATTTGAGAATTTTGTCAGATATTTATTTAGGATAAAGATAGCCTTTTGAGCTTGACCTGACTGAGTCAATTGCGCAGTATTAAATGAGCCCCCTGTTGTAAAAACAATTCCCAAATATGTATATTTTGAGACAATCTCAAGATCAACATTACCATACTTAAAAGATAAATTGCGTTGTAAATGACCACCTTTTCTAAATACCATAACTTTAGATTTATCAATATTTACTTTTAACTTCCATTTTTGACAATAATCATTTAAAATATCAAGACTAGCTTGCAAATATTCGGGCGTTTCAGCGAAAATAACGATATCATGAGCATAAAGTAAAAGAAATATTTTAAGGACGACTATATCGATTCTATTTGCACTTTTGGCTATGAATTAATTTTCTATATCATTGACGTAAACGGCAAATAAAAAAGGCGACAAACACTCACCTTGCCTGACTCCCAAGTGACATGAAAATGTTTCACTCAAATAATTGTTGTACTTTACTCTAGAATACACATTTTTGTACATGGAAACTAACATATCAAACATTTTACCTCTGACTCCAATATTTAACAGCTTAAACCAAAGTATATCTTTCACTACGTAATCAAAGGCCTTAGAAAAATCGATGAAACTGCAATAAAGTTTTCTGCCTGCATTTAATGCATGTGAAATTGAATTATTTAAAACGAAAATACTGTCCCATGTACACATGTGTTGCCGAAAACCCGCCTGTGCTTCAATGTAGATCCCATAATTTTCTGCCCATGTATTTAACCTTGTGTTTAAAATTCTGGTAAACAGTTTACCTAAGACACTTAAGAGTGTTATTCCTCGATAGTTTTGCACATTATCTTTATCACCCTTTTTATGTAATGGTATTATATCACCTAAAGACCATGACTTTGGAAAATAACCTCTGCTATAAATAACATTAAACGTAATATGTAAAGTAGATAATAAGCTCTCTCTGCCATGTATAAAAAAAATTCGTTTAGTATTTTATCCGGGCCACCAGACTTACCATTAGATAACTGATTAATCGCAGCATTAATTTCTTCGGAAGTTATTGGAATATTTAATTCGTCGAACATAATCTGCACCTCACTTTGCACATAATGTTCGAATAGAAAAGTTGTATCTTCATCGGCGGTAAAAAATGGGTCGTCGGGATTATTTACCTCTTTGAAATAATTAGCAAACTCAGAAATCTTTATGTCTGGATGTTTATCATAGAAAGCACCTTTAAGCAGTTTCCAGTAATCTTTTGCGTTTTTATACCTCAACGTATTTAGCTTTTTTTTGTCTGATCACAATTATACTTAAACCTAGCTTTCCTCAGTTCGGGCCGGGCCGGGTAGCGCAATCGGTAGGGCACCTGACTCGTAAGTCAGAGGTCCTGGGTTCGAATCCCGGTCTGGCCACATACTTTCGTTTCTCCTTCCGCTGATTCAAGAAGGGCAGTTGTCAGTTACTGGCGAAAGTATGTGCACTTAGTACTGGTTAACCGCTTAGGAGGTCTACGCCTGCCCAGGAATAGTGTGGTTAGGTTAACTGACCGTCCCGACATGACCTTAGTTGTTTACCGTGGACGTTAAGCATCAAATCAACCAACCAACCAAATCCTCAGTTCGGATTTGAACTCAGAGCGTGCTTTCACCATATTATCTCTATTTAAATCAGTTTTATCGGTTCTGTAACGATTCAAACATTTATAGAAAATACGTTTCTTGTCATTGCATAAATCGGCATACCAAGGTTGATTTTTAGACATATCCTTCGAACAAACATTGTTAATAGGGTTGGTTGTACATATATTCTTACGACAGGAAGCTGCACAGTTTTCTAAAATATTTACAAAGCTATTTACATTATTGTCAATAAAATCATTGTCATCGTGTGCTGCCGACAAATTTTGTTGAATAGTATACAGCTCATGTTTTATGCTGTCGGTTAACAAATTTTCTTTGAAAGCGTCAACAGCATCGGGACTCCATGCATATTTATAATCTAATTTTTCGTATTCGTCTGTTACGGTTTCGACGTTTTTTGAGTAATACGTAAACGGCAAAATAAAACTTAATGTACAGTGATCAGACAGAATGTTTGGATCGCCAACAGCAAAACTAGACATCTTTCCGAACAAATCTTACAGAGTTCATATTAGTTTTGATCCAATTATTGTTCAGAAGCTGTTTTTGTGTTTGATAAAAATTCCTTATATTTTCTAAAATCTCATGCGGAACCGGGCTGACGACGCCAAGTTTTTGCGTATATTTTCTAAAAACTAAACTGTCCAACGCAAAAAGCTTGCTTTAAACGTTTGGATTCACGCATACAGTAGTTCTGTTCACTTCTTTGCGACTGACAAGGTTAGAGACTCAAAATCAAGCAAGAGAATGGGACTTTTCCCTACACGTATATATCGCCGAGATGGACTTTGAACACATGCTCCGCCGTACTAAATGCATATCTGGAAAAATGCAAGACCATGTGCCTAATCCTTTCATGTGTCGAACAAACAATCTGTATGTGACAAAATTTAATCATTTCTGGAGAGTCAGAAAGTAGCATGTGTTGTGACATGTTAAAACTGGTGCTAAATGCATTTGCAGCCCCCAACAACCCCCCACCTCCATCAAAGGCTCAGACAAGCCAGACTGCGTCAAGTTCGATCAGAACGTGTATAAACCCTAAAAAAATCTACATACTCAAAATGAATGCTCTTGTAAAACTTAAAGGTTCACAGGCAGGGTTCAGTCTTCGCTGACATAAATACCTTAACCACTTTACATGTATATATGTCTGACGGATCCCTCAGCCCTTATAAATTGGATGTGTCCATTTGTCAATTATAAGGTGTCTATGTTAAGTTTATTTTCATCATTTTCATTATACTTATTTATCATATGCAAACAGTGTATACCCTGATCAAACGGCGTGTTTACGGGGTCTGATCTGGGTTTGCACTATTTTTCGATGTCCCTTTTTTGGAGAACTAGGCATAAATGTGTTAAACTAAAATCTGAAACATTAATGTTCCTACAAGAACAGAGAACACATTCAAAAGAGGGAGCACGGGCTATACTTCAAAGCTTCGGCTACTCAAGCCCTATCAGCGGCCCTGACAATATCTGGAGTGATATACTTTCAAAGCTGTATAAGGCAGGCGATTCAAAGATTGATAAGTTTCAAAACGGGTGCAAATGATTAAAAGGCGATGATCTAGAATAAGAGTCTAAACCAATTAAATGTTTAAGCGTTACGTGCTGGGCATGTGAGTATGCGTTAACTTGGTTTAAACAATATTTTATCCAAAGATTTTATACAAACATATAAATAATACAGTGAAGAAATACAGGATCTGACAGTAAGCGTAACGCCTATATGTAAGTCATCTCCTGAATTTATATGTTAGTCATCTCCTGAAACTTTAATTTAAGTCATCTCCTGAAACTTTTATGTAAGTCATCTCCTGAAACTTTTATGTAAGTCATCTCATGAAACTTGCGTTAACTTAAGGTGAATGTATACACTTTCAGGGTATGCAAATTTTCCAATTTCACTTTTGTCTCCCTTCTCAAAAGGAGCCAATTCTTAAAAGATTATTTTTTATTCCCTTAGGAGGAGACCCCATTCTTTGAAGGTCTACGTCATCCAGGGAAGTCAAAAGGAAGTCTCAAAGGATGTTTCCATTTACAACAATGACAGAAAACATGGATGTGCACTCATACACATTAAAGCACTGAAATGAGCCGCGACACGAGAAAACCAACAAAGTGGCCTATGCGCATCCGCCCAGTCTGATCAGAGTCTTCATTGTTAATTTGAAGGGTTGCTAAGGGTCTAAGCCACCTTCATGCCTATAGGAAAGACTCTGATCAGACTAGGCGGATGCAAAGGCTGATCTGAGTCTTCGTTGGACGCGCATGCCATTTTGTTGATTTTGTCGTGTTGCGGCTTAAATAAAGCTGGAGCTTCACAGCACATGGTTTTGTTTAACGCCTTATAAATTATTTAGTTTTGCCGACCAAGAAAAACTTTAAATTAATCCCACAGCACACTTTGATGCATTGACAGGAATCTGACACTTAAAATCTCTTCTCGAACAGATTGCACTCTCAGTTTGATTTGAATAACCAAAGCTTGTAATCTTCCGAATAGAGAAAACAACGAATCTAGTTATGATGGATTATCTAACTGATTTCGAAATACGATTAGATTATTATCACATTCATTAAACCAAATTAAAATTAATGAAAATCAGTTTGTAAATCTATATTCGATTTTATTTGAAGTCCTACGCGATAGACACGCAATAACAACATGTTCGTCTTGGGACCAATCACCTTGTTTCCATTCTGACGCAAGCTCATTGCAGCTATTGCTCTGTGCGTGGAATATAATAAAGATAAAAGAGAAGACAGTGATTGTGAGAAAATTATAGATGGATATAACATTTTATTACAAGTAAACTACATGTAGTTTTGTTTTAAGGGGTCATCATTGGGGAATGGACAAAAACTGACTGCTGAAGACAGGTTCATTTGCACGATATTTTGGTTCAAGGGACTCCGAAAAAGACAGTTGCTCCCCTAAAATCAACAACCCTTAAGACAGATTTGAATGTAAAAAGTTGAATATTGGTGATCAGCGGAAAAACTTAATAATCCTTTGATCTTAAACATAGTGTCACGCCTAAGCATAATGAAGACCAAGTCAAATAGAGATATCTCAAGAACATAGCTTTTGAGCTGATGACATTTATTGCTCCAGTTATAACTGATTTTCACACACAATTTGTTTGTGAAAGGAACGGTGTTGAAAACATGACGTTTCACATCATAAAGAGCACTGGCATTCTTCCTTTATTTTTGACATTTCTGGTTCCCACATCAGGGGAGGTTATCAGTGACACACAATCGGTACTAGACACAGTTTTTGCACCCTCAAAATATAACAAAATGATAAGAGGTGTTAAAGACCAGACCAAGGCAGTGTCAGTTGATCTATCATTTTCCTTAACATCTATAGTGAATCTAGACGAATTAAAAGAAACGTTCGAAATGATGGGTCTTCTTAGCATCGAGTGGCAGGATGAGAGACTTGTTTGGGAGCCTGGTGATTATAATGGTACAAGGGCGGTTCACGTGTTTCAAAACGAAGTTTGGAAACCAGAAATATTACTGTCGAACCCATCGAAAGATGTGACGCTCCTGGGACATGAAAGGGGAATGACTGCTCATTACTTCGATGGAAATGCCAGCTGGTTTGTGGGTAAGAGAATAGAACTACATTTTATTTACTTTGCTTTGACAGAAAAATGAATCATATTCAATCATACGACGAGATCACAAAGGTAAATTTATTAGAAATAATACATAATTTATGATAAAAAAAAATAGCAAATCTTAAGACAGATTAAACAGATCTTAACAGATATCTGTTAGCATTTAACAGACATCTGGTACGAGCAAATACAGAGCTCTGGAGTCTCCTTATTTCCTAATTTCACCCACAATAAATCTTTCTCCTGTTACGTTTGATTGCATATGGAGATGTGGGTCTCTAGATGATACTGTGAAAATGTACCAAATTTAGTGCGGCAAACGCGCGTTTTTGTATTAAACTTTGTCAGTGTCGCTAAATCCCAAACGTTTGAAAGAAAAAAGGTGATGGGTAGGCCTCGGCAAGCAACGAACAGCCCTCTCCGAGCCACACTTACGGACGCATTCCACGAAAAACAGTAGCTGCAGACATCAGGTAAGAGACGCCTGGAAGAGCAAAAATAGGCATCCCCCACGGAGCCACCTCAACCCCGAGTGTCTTCAGAAACGAGATAGACAAGAGCACCAGGGGCCGTATTCATAAAACAACTTAAGTGGATGCTATGCTGTTGCTAAGACTTCATTTCTTTGAATGAGATTCCCTACAACTATGAAATTTGCTGTGGAGGAACTGTCTTTTTAGACTGTTCCTCCAGAGCAAATTTCAAAGTTGTAGGGAATCTCCTTGGTACAGTTTTAGCCCTAGCAACAGCATAGCAACCACTTAAGTCGTTTTATGAATACGGCCCCAGGAAGGAGATGACCGATACAGCAAGAACCTACAAAAAGGCAGAATGTTGCAAAAGAATGGATCCGAACTTCGCTAAGATTCATGTCGCTATGACAAGTTTGTCTTAGTTTTAGAATAATTAAGAAACTTTTACCTAGTATAAGTCACAAAAGGTCACTCTAAATCAGCATTTAAGTAGTGATCCCATGCTAAAGAACCAGAATCAACACTGAAACACTCATTAACTGGGTTGATGATATCCTTAGGGACGAATTGTCCACCAGCAGCGATATCGGCCTAGTGTTTTCACTTTAAACGAAACTATACTCAACTTAGAGCGACAGACGCTCGTTTCTGTATCAAGTTACCTTCTTCAGTGTCGCTATATCCAAAAGCGGCACGGTATTTAGGAGATTTCCCTATTAAGAATACTGCGGAGAAAACATAGTTTAATATTCCAGTATTTGTTGCAATCTTTTATAGGAATGAAATTTATTTTTGTGGATTTTATCGATGTGTAAACGCCGGCGAATCACTCACAAACTGAATAAAGCCAATGTTAAGTTTGTGAGTGATTCGCCGGCGTTTACACATCCATAAAATCCACAAAAATAAATTCGTTTCTTATAATTCCAACTCGGTCATTTTTATCTTAAAAATGTCAGCTATACCGAGTATTTTAGAACCGCCGCAAAGAAAATAGTCCAAGTAGTTCCCGATTTTCGGTTCAAAGGATTTATCGAAGTATAACCGCCGTCACTTTTCTGTACGCTCTTGACCAATCAAATTGCGCTACATTAGGCATCAGGGGACAGTTTCGTATTGGCAGTGGTCAGAAAAATCATACTTTTAGATAGAGGGTTAAAAACAGCATGGTTGCTCCAGTTAAATGAGGTATTTGAATGTTTCTTTAATTTGTAAGCTGGTAGGGAGGTTAGTTATGTCAGCTGGAGAAGGATACGAAACTTTCTGCTAGCTCCCATGGTCAGGGGAATCTCCAAATTGAAGAGCGGCTTGTCATTGTCACAATAGACGACTTCCTGTTGAAAACAGGCCTGCTTTTCGTTGTGAAATATTGAAAAACCTCCATGGTTGTTACCCCATTTGAGAACTGTTTTTCTGAAGGTATGTGTTTGAAGAACAAAAGGGGATATATGCCAACTGGCAGTGTCTTGCAGGTATTTCTCCAGAATGTGATGTGCTCCTGGTCAGAAGAGCACTTTTTAGCACTAGAAATAGGGTGGGTGGGGTAATGTAAACATTGCAAAGACAGTTCCTGAGTATGCTGATGCACATATTTTATGCTTCATTTAGTTTTTATTTACAGTGAAAACATATTCAACAAGTGAAATCTTGGCTTGAAGTGCATTTTATATGTTTTAGAGTCGCTCAAATATTGTTCGCGGCAAGGGACAAGAAATGGCAGATTTTACTGTCCCCTGAGGCCTTAGCAGTAGAAAATAGAGTTGGAATTATTAACAAATATTTATACACCTATCAGGCAATAAGGATTTACTATGTTCGTAATGTCGTTTTTCTTCTATACTGCTCATAAAAAGTATGGGATATTATGTCATAGAAATCAGTACAAAAATTAATGATAATGGCTGGATTAGATATGTCATAGAAATCAGTACAAAAATTAATGATAATGGCTGGAGTAGATTATTATTGTATAATGACAGAGCACTATTCAAGTGACAATATTCATCTAAAACAGAAACAGTAAAAACAGGTCAGGTGACCTAGAAGAACACATAAAGGTCAATGTGGTCTACGCCTCAATTTCGCATCGGCAAAAAATTCCTTTCGACCCTCAGATTCTGTGAATACTAAAATTATTCATGATTTTCCAAACTGAAAACATCCACTTTGGTAGGCTTTGTTGCCTTATTTAAAGTGTAGGGTCATCGCAAATGTCACCATCACCGAGACAATTCACCACACAATGGTATCATTTACGCCTATAATTTCATCCTGTGATAAAGCAGCATGAAAAAAGTATCTGTCTCTTGTAAACTCAGGCATTAGGCATCTGTCTTAATAAAGTTTGCATAAAAATGATTAGTCGTTGCTGTGCGGGATTTGTGCGAAATTTGGGTGTCGACCCCTTGTCTACTCCCAATTTACTGTAGGTCACACGACAAACTTAAACATATCAATATTCATATTGAAGGTCTCTATGAATATATGTTTTATGAATTATAACAGTTTAATATTCGTCTACTTATTTTTCCTAATTCTTCTTTCTTAAATAAATAATATCTCTTACTTATTTTGAGCAGTATATATCATCTCTGAGATATCTAACAGGGTGAGACATTTTTTTTTGCTTTGAAGCGTTGCACGACAAATGTGAGTGAGTCTTTTTATGTCAAGAAAAATAGCTTAACTATTTCTGTGTCAATATTTCACGCATTTACAGTCCACATCTTCCCAGCACTTTGATGAAACAGCAAATAATCACACTGTGGGTGGGGACACTGTAAAACAATTTCAATCAAGAAATTTCGGAACTTAAATGGCGTCGTAATCTGCACGGACATCAGTTTGAATGTTGCCCAAAATACGAATATCTGTGATCCCATCAGAGTCGTTAGAGCAGAAAGATGTTAACTGGAAAGTGCTGCATAGCTCAGATAGTGTAAAATATTCAAAATAGAAATAATGAACTATAAACCATGACGCAAACCAAAATTGGCTTACATCATCGCCAATTTCCCATGCAGCGTAATCAAAACAAAAATTAATTCCCCCACCCTTCATCTGATTAATTTTATTTCATCAGAAGCTTTCTTCTTTATTTCTTTTCAGGCGATTTGTTTCGGTCCAACTGTGCACTAGATGTATCAACATTTCCATGGGATACGCAAACTTGTTTGGTGTATTTTTTGGTCTGGGGCTACAGTAAGGCAGAAGTTACGCTTCAGGTTTCGACAAATGCGGTAGATCTAAGTAACTTCCATGGTAACGGTGCCTGGGAATTAATGTCAACCTCAGCTACTCTGTCAGAGACTCCGAGTATGTCCAGAGTTATTTACAGTTTTGAGCTGCGACGGTATTCACTCTATTCTGTCGTGAATGTGATTGTTCCAATTTTAACCCTAACCGTCCTAAACATATTGGCTGTCTTTATTCCTGTTGCCTCGGGGGAGAGATTGTCATATTGTATGACAGTGTTACTGGCTCTAGCGGTGTTTTTGTCATTAGTGAGTGGACATCTGCCGAAAAACTCAAATAACATGGCAAAAATATGCTTGCTTCTCATGTTCATTTTGATTATGAGTACAATTATTTGCACTGGCTCAGTTTTAAGTGTATATTTATATTGTCAACCCGAAGAAAGTAGTCCACCGCCATGGATGTTGCGATTGTTAGGATTGTTGTTTTGCAGAAAAAGTTCTCAAAAGGTGAACCAGGCTGACGTTTCTGATGCTTGTAACGACCATGCTTCAAAAGAGAATCTACCAAGCGATGAATATAAGGAGGCTATGCCTGCTAATTACAGTGTACCGATCAAAGTCCAGTCTAGGACGAGTTTTACATGGAAAGATGCGAGCAAATGTGTTGACAGAATTTTCTGCTACGTAGGCATTGGTTGGCTTTTGGTTTCTATTGTGATGTTCCTTATATCTGTGCTTCACACAAACTTTAATAGCGAGTAGAGTAATACGTATACGTAGAATTTGCTTCTGTCTTAAATAACTAAAACAAACTTTTAGATTACAATGATGTTAAAATTGTAATACAGTCAAGAAGATCAAAATGCTGTTTAGAAATTGAACGTTCCAGCCCACAAATTTGTACATGTTGCCTCGGTATTTTCAGTCAGTAAGAAATTTATTTTGCAAACAAGTATTTTCGGTCTCTGTCAGATCAAGGACTGTCTGTCTATTAGTTAGAAGTTGAAAATTCATAATTTTAATAGCGTAATTAAATATGTGTTAACTTTTGAAAACCATACTCAGTTGCTGCGAACAATGATTGAATCTGTCTTTTGGGTGACTCGAGTGAGCACAGTCACCAGGTCAGATACAGAGATCTATAAAATCTGAATCCCATAAATCACATTTGCATAGGCGTCAAGTGAGGTTTGTTGATACTTTGATCTCTTGAATATCCTAATGTGAGTGAAAGTTATACCAAAGAGAAAGCTCGACAGGCTAGAAAACAGTACGACAATGCTCAAAGTCTTATGATTAATACAGATGACTCTTGATTTCATGAATGAGATTTATTCTGGTGAAAGAATAAAAACTTCCTTTTCTTTTCAAATGGTATTTTCTGTAATTCATTATTGATGTCTGCTGAAAATTTACTGTGTTGGGCGATTGAATCGTTTTTAGGTCCGCTATTAATAGTTTACGAAATCTTTTGACTGTCTTCTGTTGTTAGAAAGAAGTACATCAACTGGACACACAACGCTGAATCAACCTTGATTCAACTTCATAACGTTGAAGCAATGTTGACGCAGTGTTGATTCAACGTTGAATCAACCTTGATTCAACGCCATAACGTTGAATCAATGTTAATTCAGTGTTGATTCAACGTTGTGTGTCTGCTGGGAAAATCAGTAAAGTAATATAACTCGTATACGAAGTGAGTCTACTGGCGGATATTACCACAGGTAAATCTCATGTAATTTCACTGGCTGACAAAGAGAGAAACTAAAAGATGTGTGTACTTACACATGCATTAGTTAAAATAATGTGGTTCTAACCAAGTTTGTTGTGGCTGTCTTAAAGCAATATGATAATTGTAGTATATACCTATCACAATATTTTATTTTGTATATCTTAGCTAACACTACCAATTTATATAATTATATATTTCGTCTAGATTTAGATATTTACTGACTGTTCCGAGGCGGTTCTTCAAAGTCAAAGGAAACCATTACTGGAAAGCATTATCTTGTTTAACGCACACGCAACCACTCTTAATCCTGATAAAGTTTCAAATTAGTAACTCTTCGGGTTTATGGGATTTTGGAGAAACAGAAATGAGGTTACTCATAGAAGGCCACAAGCTCAAGATACAGACAACTAAAAAAATAGGAAGAAGAATGGATTTTGAACATGTTTGAAACAACAAAGCCAAGATGCACTCTTACAATACCAGAAAGACCAAAATGGAGACAGAGAAAAATCACAGCAGAGTAGTCAGCAGAAGACTAATGAGGGACTTAACAAAACTTAATGAAGATATCCATTAAAGATCACAATCGCAATGATATCGATGAAAGATCACAATCGCAATGATATCCATGAAAGATCACAATCGCAATGATATCGATGAAAGATCACAATCACAATGATATCCATGAAAGATCACAATCGCAATGATATCCATGAAATATCACAATCGCAATGATATCGATGAAAGATCACAATCATAATGATATCCATGAAATATCACAATCGCAATGATATCCATGAAATATCACAATCGCAATGATAGCCATGAAAGATCACAATCGCAATGAACAATCCACCATAGACACAGATAGAAGAAATAGATGAGCCGTGACACGAGAAAACCAACAAAGTATTTGTGCGCCCAGCACACACTCAGATCAGCCTGGGCATCTGCCCAGTTTGATCAGACTCTTCGCTAAGCGTTTAAAGGGTAGCTAAGGGTCTAAGCTATCTCCACGCGGACAGCGAAGACTCTGATAAGACTGGGCGGATGCCCAGGCTGATCTGAATCTGCGCTGGGTGCACAACCACTTTGTTGGTTTTGTCGTGTTGTGGCTCAGATAGACACACAACCGACAAAACGAAACAGCACTTCTTCAACAATAAACATTCTCAGTTCAGTACACTGGAGGTGTGCAGCAAAACAACAAACATCAAAACCCAGACGAAACACATAAAACACATGAAACATTTTCCTTTTTTTAACCATAAAGCAAGACAGGAAGCAAAGTGGCAGCTATAAGGCGGTCCACAGCCCTTAAAATACACAACATCTCAATTATAAACCCCACACTCATGAACACTGAACTGAAACAAGGTTACGAACGGATCCAGTGAGTGTTTCATGTCATAGGTAAAGAAAATCACCTAAGATAACCACCGTATTGGCCCCATAATCCGTGTTCTGATGCCAGTCCAATGGAAATAATCTAGGAGAGTACCACGATTACTCTGCAGCCCAACTCAACGGCATCATGAATTTAGAGATTAAAGCCAATTCGGATTGGCCACCTTGCATGTAGTTTGCTGCATATCATCAGTGTTATAACCAAACTTTTGTGTATTTTATTATAATTGATGGCATTGGAATGTTACGAAAAAGTGGTATATATCAAACCTTTCTGAATTTGTAAACAAGTTACCATAAAATTCGGGTTCCGAAAAAGCACTATTTGTAAATCAGTTATAAATGTATTTTGAAACTTATACATAAAACATGACCAAATATAAAAATGTCAAAAGTTCTGACATTTAAATGAATGCTAATATGAAGAAAAAATCAGAGAATTAATAAAATATGTGATCATTGGACAATAATATGTAGATGTCCTAATTGATTTGGTGACGTGTATGACAGTTGTGATATTCACATTATTTACATTATTAAGACAGTTTCGGTAGAATACAAATTCAGATACATTGATTGCCTTTGTTTAAATCAGAGAATATCTCTGAGAAAAATAATAAGCACAGATCTATCAATCATAAATATTAGCAAGATCTATGTATCAGAAAGATTGGTAAGAAAGTATTTTTTCAAACTGTTCTTTCTCGAATGATCTCTATATCTCGGAAGAGCTCATCACTTTGAAAACAAAAGCTGTTCCTGCTTTGAATAAATACCGAATGGTTAATTGTTTTATCGAATAATTAAGGACATTTGCTAGGAAATACTTCCTACACTGGAATCTGTCTAAGACTCTGTGTATGTTCTATTTCATATATAGGCTCACCAATGATGAAATGAAAAATATACATCATCCTGCAAAATTTTAAGAAATCTGAACTGGAAAGATACACCACTAGACTGTTCTTCCGAAAATATCCCTAAACAGCCCAAGGGGTAAATATCAGTTCCAAAATAAGTTTTATATTACTTTAAATAACTCAGTCATGCCAGTATGATATAGGAAAAGATACTCCTGTCCAGCAAAGGCTCAATTACCAAACTGGTACAAGATACTTTAAAATCAATTTGAATTAAGATCCGAAAAATCCTCGAAAATAATTGCTTTCTGCAATATTTTGGACCATACAGAAAAATGCTACACTTCAATATTAATTAAACAAGTTTATTTTGAAAGCAGAACTATTCAGTAAACAGAAAATTAAAAGAAAAGCAGAGGTCATCGAGCTTATTTCTTTTTTACTTGACAAACTCTACCCCTACCCCCACATAAATCACTTGGAAAACGTCACATAATACTACGTAAAACTAATGTAACGCATTCACATAAATTCCATTGTGCTTACTCACCATAAGCTGCCATGATACGAATAAAATAAGTCAGTTTAGAAAGATATAATCCACCAAGTTTAATAACAACTTGAATAAATGTCAAAAAAGAAAATATTGCAAAAAGTCCTAATTTTACCTTTTTCCTAAAGTTTAGAGTAAATTTTAACAAATACAGTGGTAAAATGACCCCGAAATATTATTTGGACATCAATATTTAGCCATTTCCTTATCCATTTATGGTAAAATATAGACCCTAGCATAACTTTCATTTTTGACGATAACATAAAAATGGCGACTTCCTAGCATATGTCTTTAAAATTGTTTGTGACTGCCTTTAAAAAGTAAATAGCGTAAAAATGTTTAGGACAATGCCGCATAATTCCAAGGTAAACCGCACCACGCTGGATTCGAATTCAATGACGCCACATCGCATAACATTTAACAGAAATAGACCATCCACGGCGCCTTAGGAATCAAAAGGTCAGTGCTTGCGTTTTGTTGCATACATGTAGCATGTGAAGGCTATTTTTTTTCGACAAAAATTGATCTAAAAAGAGTCATTTTTTCCAAAAATGACACGAGAGACAACTTTATCCATAAGAGAAATATTACATTTTGATTTCGTTAATATTCTCTATGTGACCAGCTTGTTGCAACATTCTTAAAGATTTATTAATTTGAAAATATTAGCATTATTTTTGCTTTGCGAAAATAAAACTAGCAAGAAACGTACTGTCCAGTTAGGCTATTGTGACAGTGACGTCACTGTTTATTCACTATTTTGGATCATGCCTATTGTTCAAGACGGGGATGTTAAGGTTCCATATAGGCGATATAGTTATTATTTACAACCATTCAGGTAAATAGCAGTTGTGGCCTATTGGTTAAATGTAGAAGTTTTGGTGTGGTAGACAAGATAGCGAAGGTTCGAACCTTGACATCGTTTTTCTTTCTTTCTTTTTAATTATAATTATTATTATTATTTTCTGTGTATGTGTGTTTCAGCACATCGTGGCTTAGGCCTCGACTGCTTTTGCCAAAATAAATATACAAACCAGTTGTATCAGATATATTAGACAAAACGAACAGATGTTGAATGAATATGATAGGAGTTGTCGTGGTCGGGAAATGGGTAACTTTCAGTGCCGGGGCGTCCTATAGATTTGGCTCTACTAGGGCGAGGGCCTACTGTACTTGCAGTAGGTGCGGATCGGGCTGGTTTGGACATTTTTCTCTCCACTTTCAGATCTCTTTTTATTTTTCATTCTCTCCTGAACAACTCGATATACTGAAATACTGTCTCAAGAAGCCGTTTAACCTAAAACAACCAACTACATGTATAAATTTATCATGTTTGGAATAAAACATAAAACAGATTAAAACTAAAATAAGAGACAGATTAAAGATTAAAATCTAAGACTGGAGAACTGCAGGCAATAAATTATAAAGTTTCATTTTGATAACATATAGAAAAAATGATGATTTCAAACTGACCCGGATTCGAACCTGCAGCCTTCTGTCTGCAATGTCGCCACGGTACCTCTACACTACACCACATTGCCTGACAGAAGACAGTCAATTTAATAGCTTGTTAATTTGACAGACTGAACAATTTATGCTACGCTACGGTTTCACCTATCGCAAAATAATGGTCCAGTATGTTTACATTCTGAATATCCTAGCCGGACAGTATATGTGTATATTTATTTATTACTTATCAATGCCAAATTTCAGTATGACAACGATAAATTCACACTTGAGCAGTAACTCATAAATTAATGATGTTGATCCTCACTAAAAAGAGAAGCAAAGTAAACAGTAAGTGGCAATCTTTTATCTCAGCCTACCAACTCTAACAACAGGCACAGTAAACAAATGATCAACCAGAATTTTTCGCAAAAAGTTTGTCACGCTACTTGTGCGTTCCCATTTCTTCTTGCTTTTTTTTCTAACGATTTGTTGTATTGATATAATTTATCGAGTTCAGTCAAAAGTTGTCAATGTGTTCAACAACACTCAATGTCTTTCTATGACTTTGAAAATGGGATCAAGATCCCGAAAACGTCATCATCTCTGATTTGCTGCAATGATATTTCGTTCAAGTATATAACATTTCATTCATTGGTTCAAAAGATAATATAATTTAAATGAAAATTTAACAGTCTAAGCGTGTTTATGGCCTTCAAAATGTGGCCAAGGTAACTAAACTCAAATAAGCTCGTATGCTTTTCTCAATGATATATTAATGAGGGTTTTGGAAATCCATCCATCCACTGGCTTAAATGTTGTCGTACATACAAGATTGTGGTTTTCAAAATGAGGTCAAGGTCACTATTACCTAATAATCTCTTTGACCTGTCACAATGATATATCCATGCAACTGTGATGGCGATTCGCCCACTTGTTTATTCGATATTTATTTAGGGAATATTAACACTTTACCTTTGATATGGAATCACGGCACTCAAAACATAGTCAACTCCTTTGATTGTCCCATAGATATATTCATGTAACTTGGTGGAATCTAATCACAAGCTCAAGAGTTATGATATACTTGATAAAAATTTCACATATCTAAGCCCTTCTGTGATCTTGAAAATAAGGTAAAGGTCGCTAAAACCTATTCTCTTCTTAAACACCTTTAAACGCAGTTCTGTTTTGGTTCCTCGTGTTTGTTTTATGTGTTGTTAGTTGCTATGTCTGTTATTGATATATTATATACTGTTTGTGATGTTCATGCTAGCCGGTTGACCACCTTAATGGGAAATGGCTGTTCACATGGTTGCCACTGGTGTTGTCTTTGGCGATGGCTAGTTTTGTGTTGTATCTTTCTAACACGGTGTCTTGGGTTGGATCTGGAATTGAATTGTGTCAGTTCCTGAGAATTTTCCTCCTCACTTCCCTTGATAGTAAAAGATGTCGGGGGAACGAAGTGGTCATACAAAAGCCGATGTTAACATAAATTATGAATATCCTTTGTCCTCCCATGGCCTTGAAAATGGGATAAAAGACACCGAAAATAATAATAATAATATGACTTGACTGGTTTTCGTTTTTCGCATGATCCTCCGATTCATGTCAATCTGAAGCCAGAGGGTATGTAGAGATAATCACTAGCTGAACAGTGTTAGGCCCGACAAAGGGCATTGGCAGTCTTTATACGATCAATTGCAATTCCAGATGACAGTTCCTAACATGTGTTCACTGGCGCCTATGTAGTGTTATGTCTAGGTAATGGTGCTAAAAGATAAATAAATAAATATATCATTTGTAATTCTGAGTAGGTTCAGTATTTAGGTGAATGTCAATGGGTACACTTGCAGAGAAAGCAACACAATCATTTTTTTAGTCTCCCTTCTTAAAATGGGTCAACTCTTTAAGGAAAAATTTTGCTCCCGAAGGGAAATTTCTTTCCTCTAAGAGTAGCCCCTTTTTGAAAGGATCGGTCTTCTTACAAATGTTGTTTCCGTACGTAAAAATGACAGAAAGCATGGATATGTGCCCAATACTTCCAAGTGTCAACATTTTCTGATCTTTCTCCAAGAAAGCTTCATGATGTATTGTAATTGTCTACAATCTAAAATGCATGTTTTACGTGCTAAATATATTTGTAACTTAATGAGTTATAAGCTTACTTGCACTTATTATCAACTTTCTGCGTCAATAACTTCTGTAAACCATTTCGTGCAAAAACATGATAACTGTCGCATTTATCGTTTTTATTCGCAAAATTTCGAAGAGGTTATTACTGACAGACATTGAATGTAATTTGGTACACTTTTGTACCAAAGGAAATAGCGTCTGTGATGGTGAAATTAAATGTATTATATCTTCTGCAAAGCTAAGGGGAATTATTTCAATTTCAAAGCATCGAAGGTTTGGTGCATAAGAACTCGGCATGCCATACAAATGCTGACTGTATTTGATTTTTTGCTTGCGTTTTGGACCTATTCAATTAGCACTATACTTGTTTGGTTAAAAATGTCACAAGTGGGATGTTAAGTGACCGTTCAGAACTAATAATGCTCTAATAATTTAGACAATGTAAAATATCGTTCATTTTCGTGACAATAAATGCAATTCCTAAAATGTTTTATGTTGCATTTTTCTAAACAAAAACTC
Source organism: Ctena decussata (assembly GCA_963989385.1). Classification (NCBI taxonomy): domain Eukaryota; kingdom Metazoa; phylum Mollusca; class Bivalvia; order Lucinida; family Lucinidae; genus Ctena; species Ctena decussata. The sequence continues at coordinate 143,603 of CAXDIV010000007.1, forward strand.
TTTAAAGTTATAAAGCAATTTAGATCCACAAGAGATCAATAAATACGTTATCGTTGAATAATGCATCTGCAGAAAAGCAGTAATACTCAAGAGAACTATTTCAAAAACTTCGATCTACTTTGTAATTGGCGAAAGGTTTTTACAATTATTGGTTTATCTCGAGTGATTCAGAAAGATGCAGGCAGCTTCAATTTCAGAAAATAATCTCATAACCTTTCCGAGACGTAATAAAATGATATCATTACTCGTTCGGTAATTGGATGGCGTCTCTAGAGGCGGAAAATCCAGCCTTAACTGTCAAGGGAGGAATCAGAACGCATAAAAATAATTATGAAACACTTCACCTGAATGGTTTAGTAGGGAATCTCAATGTGCATTGGACCGTTCAGAATCGTCATTAATAATGTGCGCCAATTTTTTTATTACATGTAGATACAGTTCTACTTGTTCTCTTCTCAAGAACGTGTCGAAAACTGTAGCGTTAAAACATATAAACAAATAAATTATACGCTTAAAATAAAAAAATGTATTATCTGAAATATAAAATTAGTTCACACGTTTCCGTTTATTAAGGAATCTTATATGTTATAATAACAAAACTGCATACATTTCTAATACAGAACTTAGTTTTTCTCTGGAAACGATAAAAGTTGACATATAATTTGGGACTTTGACTACCGATACTGAAAACTGTTTTACCTCAAACAAGACGTGAAATATATGCGGAATAGAGGCTTTGTAAAATGTCTGCATGTATCTAAATTAGTTCATAATAACACGAAAGACCACATTACAAGAAAAAAAAAATGACTACGTCATCATACTTAAGCCAATAAAATATGCTTGCTGAACAAAGACCTGGCAAAGGAAAAATGACAGTGAATGGTTCTCTGAAGAATTTACTGACAGCTTTCATTTTCGTGTTTCAATTCTTTGCGCACATAGGCGGTCAGCAAATTGATGACGTGCAGAGGGTTTTGGATAACGTATTTACAGCCACAAGTTATAATAAAATGATACGAGGAGTGACGGATCAAACAAAATCAGTTGAAGTGAATGTAACATTTAGTATCCTGTCTATCGATAGCTTAAACGAGGTAGATGAAACTCTACAAATAATGGGGGTTCTTTACATAAGATGGCGTGATGAGAGACTTGTCTGGGACCCGACGGACTATAATAATACAAAACATGTCCAAGTTTATCAGGATAGCGTCTGGAAACCAGAAATAATACTGGCGAATTCAGCAAGGAAAGTGTCTCTTTTAGGACATGAGCGGATCATGACGACACACTATTCCGATGGAATTGCTCACTGGAATGTTGGTACGTAGGTATATACTTTATATATAACACTGTATCTACAAAAGACTACACTTTGGTTGCTAATACTTTGTAATTACCAGTAACAAAATTGCAAATATCTTAAAAACTAACTATGATAATTGTTCGGTGAAAAACCAAATGAAATAAAAATTTGGGAAGAGATGGTTAAAGTTTTACTTTACTAATCATTTTCTATAATCAGTAAGACTGATATTAACCACTTATGTCTTTCCTGAAACAGTGTGAAACACCGTTTAAGTTTTCTTTTCAGTGTGTAAGGTTTGCAAATTTGACAGTTTCCTATTTACCTTGGTACCATGAGAAAGTGCTTTGGCATAAAAAAGTTATCATGACTTCGTTTAAGTCCTGCGTTTAAATAATATTAGAACTGTATCATGTGTATTGTTGTACAACCTAGTTTTTTTTATTTAGAAAATAATAACTTACACAATTCACTGCAGTGCTTTATATGGATGTGTAATTTCAGATGAAACATTTAGTACCGTGGTACCATCAGAAACCTGGCTATACCAGTTTATGAAATATGAAACTCTAGGTGATTGCTTAGTCCCGGTAGGCGGTGATTTTTTCTGACAATTGTCAATGATTTTTCTGACAATGGTCCCGGATTTTTTCGAAAATTGTGATTTTTTCTCCGTGACGTCATCACACAAAACTGATGCGACAAAATGGTAAATTTTGTCCATTAAACCCTCAATTTACAAATCTTAAGCGTATTCCTGGGACATCTAAGACAGATTAGATACAATAAAAGTGTTTAACGTTGTCAACAGACAAATTAAACCCGGAAATTTTCATTTAGGGTACATCTTGATGAACTGACCGCTCTGTCTATGTCTTCGAAGTTTACCGCCGAGAAAAGCTATTTTTAATCATAGATCGGTGTTGGGAAACATATTATATTACTTTTTGACACTTTACAATGAGATAAATGGGTCTGTTAGCAGATTTTAATTTTCCTTAAGTCCCGTTTTTTTCCTACAAGTCCCGGATTCGCTCTTACAATATATTTTAAGCGCCTGATTTTTTCTGACAACGCAAACTACAAAATGAGTAGTCAGTATGATACTTTATTGCGCATAGATTGAATAGCAAGATTTAAGCCTGTCTCAAACTTTAATTGTGGTGCATAAATGGAAGACGAAATACTTGTTGGTCATTAAAAGACCAGCCTTTTCATTATATACAGACCATTCTATTGCTCCATATATAAAAATTTACAATGGAATATCGTGTAATAAAGAGCTGAGATTAAAAACAACACTCAGTGGCCTTCCCAATGCAGACGAGACTGCTGTACTAACTCTACCAACTGAACGACGTGGCCACATGGTCGTCCAATGCCAGGAAAGTTCAGTTGGCAGAGCAGTCCTGATCATTGCCTATCTTTTTACTCAGTAGTACCGAGAAGGTTGAAGACTCGAGTTCCGCCGTGGCCAGGGTGTTTTTCTCGCTTATAGGCTTCATAGAAGATTTATATATTTTCTTCAAAATTGTGCGTGCGTGCCTCTGTGTGTGTCTGTGTGTGTGTGTGTGTGTGTGTGTGTGTGTGTGTGTGTGTGTGCGTGCGTGCCTGTGTGTGCCTGTGTGTGTGTGTGTGTTTGTGTGTGTGTGTGTGTGTGTGTGTGTGTGTGTGAATGTGTTTGTGCGTGCCTTTGTGTGTATTTGTGTGATTCCAAAGCATAAGTTTGTACTATCCTTGGTGTACAAAAGCTACCTGTTCCTCACTATAACGTAGTTAATGTGAGGCTTGATAATTCTGAAAGCAGTGCACATGTCCAGCCGGTGCTGGAGCCCCGGTAGCTCTGTAGGTTAAACGCTGGCTTGCTGATCTAGCGGTCCCGAGTTCGATCCCCGCTTGAGGCGAGAATCGTTTCAAACCTAAACGGGGTTCCATTGCACACAGCCTTTCATTATCGTCCTCCCAACGTCCTGGTATGACTGAAATACTGTTGAAAAAGACGCAAAATCGCAAGTCATCCGTCCATCCAGCCAGTACTTCTCTTGGGGCCTGTACAGTTTTGTATACAGCACTGCAAAACTTTAACAGAGAACGTTCTGAAAAGTCAGATCCTTTGAAAGCAAGGAAAACACCAAAGAAATGAAACTAGCATACTCGGTTTAACTGCGGCTGCTCATGACCAGTCATGAAATGTGCAACTTTGGCCATGCCCCTAGCAGCGGCTACTATATTATTAAAATGAGTCGAAATGAAATAAGTGATTCAACAGAACCAGAACTTATACAATCTACACTTTGAATGAATACTTAGGGACGATTAAGGGCCGTCACACGGTACATGTCCCTTACACCAGTTTCAGTGAAGTTTCAATAAAATATGCAAACCCAGCCATGCCCCCCCCCCTAGCAGCAGCTGGGCTACTCTATTTTCAGAATGACTCGAAATGAAATCATTGATTCGAAAGGACTAGAAATTATATAATCTGCACTATGATTGAGTACGGGGAGACTTAACGGCCGTCGCACAACTCCAGCATCCTGTGAAGTTACATAAGATTTGAAATGTTAGAGTTTTTGAAGCAAGAAATGGTCAGAATGAATGAAAAAAGCAGACTATGCATATTGAGTCTGCTCTTGAAAAGAGGACTCAAGTAAACAAAGACGTCTGATGTTATGTCTTTTACGTAATTTTTGCTTCTAAAGGGTCCATATTTTCGATTTCATCACCATGATAAGGCATACATGACAGAAATGCTTTTGATGTTCATTCGGTGAAGTAAAATTAGTTCCCACACTGAAAAAATATAACTGCTGTTACTATGCTGCTAGTTTAAGACTCCGAAATGCAGTATAAGTGCAGGAAAAAATCCGGGACACTGTAGGAAAAAATCCGGGACACTAAAGCCGTTGTAGGAAAAAATCCTTGACATTTGCAGTAATTTGCAGTAATTTTTGTCCTTGGTTTGCCGAGGCTATTTCACAAAGAAAAATATGACAAACGACAAAATACGCCTATAGAATGCTCAAGTAAACAGCCTGATTGCGAAAGATCCCAAGAAAGTATTATTTGTTGATGATTGTCATTTCAAAGCGCCTCCTGATAACATTCTACTCCTTTAAACCTCTCACAATTACATGTACATGTATATCATTGTTCATTTTCTTTGCTTATAACGTGTTGTTTCAATCTTCTACAGGAGGTCTGTTTAAGTTCTATTGCACCCTTGATGTAACAGCCTACCCCTGGGATACCCAGACCTGCACAATACGGTTTATGGTATGGGGATATCACTCAAATGAGGTGAAACTATCTACACCAAGTGATGAAGTTAACCGCCACAGTTTTCATGGTAGCGGAGCATGGGAACTCATGTCAGCGAAAACGATGGACACATCTAGAAATTCCGGAATTCCCGTAGTGCTTTGTACCTTTGAATTGCGGCGTTACTCGTTATTTGCCGTGGTGAATGACTTTGTACCAGTTCTTACACTTACGTTCTTGAATGTATTAGCTTATTTCATTCCTACTGCGTCCGGTGAAAGGCTGTCATATTGCATTACAGTTTTACTAGCACTTGCAGTTTTTCTGTCGATTGTCAGTGAGCATCTACCCAAAAATTCAAGTAACATGGCGTCGTTATGTTATTTCTTAATGAGCATTTTACTGATGAGTACAATAATATGCGCTTCCTCCGTGCTGACTATAAGCCTCTACCACAAGTCAGAACAAAGCGCGCCTCCTAGATGGCTTCGAAAATTAGCGCACAAACGGTTTTGCTGGAAAAACACCAAAAGCAAAAATGAAAACCCAAATATTGTTAAAAATTTTCAAAGCGTAAAATTTGAAGCTTTCAAAGACATGGAAAAGAATTCGGTTGACGGTTTTGTAGAAAACTATGATGACATTACATGGAAGGACTTGAGCTCATTTGTAAATAAACTCTCGTTTTGGATAACGATAATTTTAATGGCTTTTTCTGTTTTAATGTTTGCTGTTTTCATTTTGTCACGTTGAGACATGCTTTTATTAAGAATTGAAAGGACTTCTTCGATTAAGGCGAGGATTTTCCCCATTAGACCGGCGCGACAGGTCCGAATTTTCAAAAGTATAAAGTGTGCAAATTTTTCTTAGCGGAGCTTCCACAAATATGTAAGGCGTATGAAATCAGATCATTTGTGATTCAGACCCAAAGACATGGGGAGATAATCCAGTCTGACCCTACCTACCCTTAATTCAAGGTTGTCGCATACCTCAATTTTTGAGGTAATAAAAATATTGAAATCAGTCATTCATTTCATACATTTTTGTCATAAATGCATGCTAAATACATGCATATCACAATACAAAGCAATGATTTTCTTCTTGTTACGCCTGACTGGCATTTAAACATGCAAAACCACAGTTATACTTCCGGTTAAAGCGGCCAAAAGAGAACGCTTCACTATAACTAAAATACAAGTACTTTCCCCCCCGTGACCCAGCATTTCCTTCATGCAGCAGACTTGTACGATGCAAGTACGCAGTATATATGAGTGGGAAGCTGAGTCACGGGGGGAACGATACTCAATAAGCCAAAGAAGAAGAATGGTCAACAGTAGCACTGTGATCTTCAAGGATTTTATTGTGAACCATTACCTTGAAATGAGGTCAAGGTCACATACATACAGTCAAAAGTATCCAGTGTTATCTGTTATGTAAGTAATGTAAGTCCAAAAAGGCTGAAATATATACAATAAATCATTATTTCAACGAACAGTTTGAGGAAAATTTACAATTTATCTCAACAATAACGTCAACGTCAACGTATGTTTAACGTACTTTACATAGACACAAACACTTGAAAATTCATTTTCCATGCAAGTTACAAGTCATAGTCATAAATGCAAAGCAAAAGTCAGTGATCCGTATAACTTTTAAATCATGGGGAAAATTCACGCCTTAATCGAAGAAGTCCTTTGATTTTTCAGCATTCATCTCGTGATGAAGCCCAGTGGGAGGAGCTAAAATTCCATGAAGCGCGAAGCGATTCTTGTAGAATTTTAGCGACGACCACTGGCTTCTTCACACGATGGAGACTGAAAAATCAAATTTTTATTCTTATATTTACACTTTATTTGTGAACCTGTCTGTGCCGTTTCCGTGGTAATTTGGTGTAGAATAAGCAAAATATGGGTCGAAGCAAAGTTAGTAACAACGTGTTCGGCCAGTACGTTAAACAGCCGTCGCCCTGACGTCAATCGAACGTTACCAGTACCAATCAAGACGTTTTTAACATAAGACGTCGCTTGACGACAACGTCACATGATCAATTGTCCTTCATGGATGTACGAAGCTAGTTGCTCTAAAGGGTTCACCTATGGGAAGTCAGTGGCAAGTGTAAATATTTATGTTTGTGATCTAGCTATTCAAAATAGACGACGTCGGTAGTAACGGAGACGTTGAATTTTAAAATATATTGTTAACGTATTGTATACGTAAAACCATGATTTTCAGCAAAAATATAATCGCCCTTAGTTTTATGTATACTAGAAGGCTTAATGAGTCCTTGACAAACGACTCCGTTAAACTAAGTGAGCCGCGACACGACAAAAACCAACAAAGTGGTTGTGCGCCCAGCGCAGACTCAGATCACCCTAGGCATCCGCCCAGTCTGATCCGTCTTCGCTGTCCGCATGGAGGTAGCTTAGACCCTTAGCTGCCCTTTAAGCGCACTGTAAAGACGCTGATCAGACTGGGCGGATGCCCAGGCTGATTTGAATCTTCGCTGAGCGCACATACCACTTTGTTGGTTTTGTCGTGTCGCTGCTCAACTATGCTTTGACAACTTGGCCCTGCTTAATTTCTATTCCATAATTGTTTACGTCTCAAATTATGTCCAAGGACTCTGGCGGTATTTGATTAAAATAATATCTTGAGTGCAATCACTCGACTTTAAACCTTTAATTCAGTATTTACAGAAGGTTACTGTTTGAAAACAGATCAAACAAACTTTCACAGACTTTAAGGATGATTGCAATTAGACAGACTAGAAAAAACAATTTAATGCTTTTTCATGATTATCACTGATCACTGAATAAAAGGCTTTAATATTCTTTTGATTTGTACTATTTATCGTCTTTGAGTTTTATCAGAATGCAATAATCAAGGACTGTGAAGTTTATCGAGACTGCTGTTTGCACTGCTCCAAAACGGATTTTTTTTTCTGTGACTAGTTTTAAATGAACTAAGATTTGCAGCAGAAGTAAGGCCTGCAGCTACATTCTGAATGTAGATATTATTGCAAAAATACACAGGTCAATCATTTCATTTATATTAGTCGTGGCAGGTAATTTTGGAATAAATGTATTTGTGAGTGTTGGCTTTGTTGTGTTTTGTATTTTCACCGACTTTGTAACATTCAGCCCAGGACTTAGGCTTATCTGTAAGGATACTTACCTCCCGATTAAGCAACTCTGTCATTAGTTGCCTCAATGAGTCTGAGCTGAGTTTGCACTGTTTGGTTTTATCTACTTGTTCCAGTATTTAGAGTTTTACGGTAACAAGATTTTTAGGTCACTTTCTTTGCAGTCTTCATTCATTTACAGAAAGGTAAGCCCAAAAGCACCAAACTCCAAGAACAAGGGCTACCAAAGATGAAAAATAATACTCCGCCACTTATGTGCGTCTGGGTATAGCCAATATAAGTAATATACATGTATCATGTGTGACCTGGGTTCGAGGTTATAAAACTTGAGAAAAATCTCAAACTCAAAATAAAGCACACTGATTGGCTGCTTCCGAGCAGGGTACTCAATGTACTCAAGTTTAATAACCTCTGGGCCTGATATGATTTTTTTCAATTTTTGTAAAACACTTTATATCTGCGGCATCAAAAGTTCGCCATTTTAATGAAAATGACATACTGGTGCAGATTAGATTTGGCGTTCATGACATGCCATTGTTCCAGAAAATAAAGAAAATTAAATGTAAATTCGTAATATTTTTTTTTACTTTTCTATGAATCTATACATTGCGGCACCGAGGCGATTCTAATAGGATGTCACACTGTATAATTTAATGGAACTTTTTACCTGAACCTCTGATATGCTTTGCGTGTGTAAATGTATTGCAAATCATATAGGAGACAACGGGAATCCCCGGAGTGACGTCATCGGATGATCACGTGGGTAGATTGGTTGGCAAAAAGATAGCGACAGACAGTGGTCTTCTATGGGATTTTGCTGAAAATTAACCTCTGAAATGCGTAAAATATAGTTTAGAAAGCTGCGAGTAGACAAAAACCGATAAAACCAGTGCAAATATTGTTTTAATCGCTTGTCGTGCGAAAAAAGAGAGTTATTTAAAGTTATTTAATTACTCGACATACATTGACTCGCTTAGGAACAGGACTTTTTCTCTTAATAACTTTGACTTTAAAAGAAAAATAAATAAATGAAATAAAAATACAATAAATCGGAGGTACTAAAGATCAGTATTTTAACCTTTAAACCTTTTCGACTATCTGGGTGATTAGTAAATATAACACGGTTGATAGAAAATGAAAGACTATAAAATATAGAAACTTGTATCCAATGAGAAGTAATGCAAAATTAATAAAACATATTGATCTGATTTAGGGATAAGAAAATGTAAAAAATAGATAAGAAAATGAATTTATATTCATGACTGCGATTCAAAAGAGAATGTTATAAAACGGTAAAGGATAATATACACGTATAAGCAGAGAACCTTCTGTTTTGAAATTACTATCAGTAATTACCACATTATTTAGTCCGAGCTCATGACATCTGAACAACAAATTCACTCTGTCTGTTTCTCTCTCTGTCTCCATCTCTCTCTCTAATGGTTTGATAAAACGGTAAAGGATAATATATAAACAGAGAATCTTCTCTGTTTTGAAATGCAGTAATTACCATAGTATTTAGTCCGAGCTCATGACATCTGAACAATAAATTCTCTCTCTCTCTCTCTCTCTCTCTCTCTCTCTCTCTCTGTTTGCTCATTACATTTCATTAGCGGACAAGCATATTAATATTAAAATATCATAGATTATAATAATCGAGTTTTATTTGATATTTAAATTAGCCCCCACCGCCAAAAACAGTTGGTTATATTATACAAGTTAATATGACATTGTCACTGTAGGAAACCCGCGGCGTTCTTGGAAATATGATAATTAAAGACATTCCTTATCAAAAGACCCGCTGAATACCGGATACGTTCATTATAAACAATAAACAACCGGTTTAATTTCAAATTGTACACCAGATACAGAAACATTTTTAGAGTATCCATGCTAAAACGTACATCTAAAAGCACTTCATGTGGAACCAAATTCGGAAAGAGAATAGAACAATATTTCACAGTAAAATACCTACATTTCTCAGCGTTATCATTTATATAAAAACATGCATCATAATGCACAACATACACGGCATGATTAATTACATTACACCCAATAAACGTTCAATATAGCGTGATTGATTATCGACTTTTTGCCAACCAGTGTGAGGAATACCTTGGAAATCCTTATCGATGACGTCACCGCAATTTCTCCTATATTAGCAGTCATATTTTTAGCGCGTTTTGCCTTGACCGCCAAGATCGTCAAAATTCAGTAACAGCTATTTCCACAGTCGTATACGTGATATCGTGTAGAAGTTTTTGGCCCAAGTGTAGACCATTAGATATGGCAGATCAAGGTGACAGGAAATCGTAAGTAGTTTTTCAAATTCAAACAATATGATGTGATTTGACTTTTAAATTCATAGCATTGACACTGATAGGCCCGCAAATGCTTGGATTTTGTGATGCTGCGTTTCTTAAAAGGCAAGCAGCTAAATATGGCGAGAAGTTAACGATGACAAAGTGACCCGGTAAGAGAGTCAGGAAATAAGGTGGAAGGCCGCTATATTTTTTTTCTGTAAATTGCAAACTGAGCCTGAAATTCACTAAATACCATAAGCCAATCCACTAAAGAAATCTCCCTACTTCTGAAAACCACAAAGGAACTTCTGTGTTTAATGACATTTGACTTTCAAATTGGATGGTGTTCTGTGTAGACACGGGTAGTTTTCAGCTGTGTACCGTGTAAACAGATGTAATTTTTGGTAATTTCGTAATTTTGCAGATACATATTATGTTTACCATGTAGACCCTTTTCTCTATACATGTCTGTCAAGACGCTACTTGAGTATAATGCTGTATATCTTCCATTAAAATATTCCCTTGTGAATTCAGCCAATCGTCACTGCAGAGCAAAACAGACAGGTATATTTTTATTTTACACCATAACATCTGCTAGCTACAGAACTATTATTGCCTTTCAGGTTCCATTAAAATCTGAAGAGTTCCTTCGACCGCAGAGAACACATTCTAAAGAAGGAACATGGTCCATACTTCGAAGTTTCGGTTATTCAAGCCTCATCAGTGAACCTGACAATATCTGGCGATGAAAGCAAAAGATAAGAAAAATGTCATTTATTAATTTTGATAAGGCCATTCTTTGAAAGACCGATAAGCGTAAAAAATCCAAATGATGAAAAACGATGATCTAGAATAAGAGTCTAAATCAATCAAAAATATTTTATTTCTTAGGATATATCCTCTGGTCTCAAAGGACAAAAAATAAATTATAATCTGCACTATGGGTGATATACGAGGGGAAGTTTTACGGCCGCCACAGTGAATTCAAATTCAAATTTAAAGAGTTCCTTCGAGAGCAGAGAACTCAAGTTTTAGTGGATAAGCTAAATGTTAACATTCGAATGCTTACTACTGCCGCCACATGGTGAGTGAAGACTTACAACGACGCGCCGACCCTGTGATCGCAGAACGCGGAGAAACTTTTCTTAGAATAAAAATAGTAGCTTCAAATAAAACAAAACTGGACTGTTACTGTCCAGTTTTTTCTTTTGATGCTACTGTGTTTTCTTTTTACTGGTTATAAAATGATGTCGAAAAACCGGGTCGCCATCACATGTTAAAGTACTTGCAGAACAACATGCGGTTGTGAATAGAGAAGACTGGACAATAATAGTGTATGGTAGGAAGGAGGAATGAAACCCTGCAGAAAATGAAATTGCCATGATAGACAGGTCTCTTCAAATTTCAATAGATATCGTGTCGTCCGACAATGAGGTGTGTACTGACATTCCAATTGCTAAAAAGGCAAACTGTTCAACACCATTGACTAAAGTACCACCAGCAATGATATCTCAAAAACAGATTTTATATTAGACGAACTGACCACGTTATGATCAAATGTTTTTAATACAATAAAACAAAATGTCCTTGCCGTCAAACGAAACGATACCTATTGACAAACATGTGGCTAAAGTAGAAGGATTCGGATGTTTCCATTTTGCTGATCCACTAAAACTTGAACCTGAAGGCCAATAATTATTCTGTAGATAGCAGATGTTAGGTTGTAAAAATAAAGATTTACATGTCTTTTTTCTCTGTAATGATGATAGGGAATATCATTATTTATTTTATTTATACAATATTTCATGAGGGTGACACATTTAGCTATAAAGCCATTCCACCATGTGGCCCTCAAAACAAACTATTCGACATATAAGTATAAAACAAAAACTACACTCATGCATTATATACAGTATGTACACAAATTTAAAATCGTGGTAAAACAGAGAAGGAAAATATCTGTTTCATGTTTGCTGAGATTAAAAAAAGTACATGCGTACTTGGGAAATCACAGCGATGTATGGCTGGGCTAATATGAGAAATTAGTGCCCATCACATATATTTAAAAAAAGTGCCGTCATCCCCCAACAAAGGGGTGCGAGACCGTGTGGCGGAAACCAATGTCCAAACAGCACGCCTCGCATTCCTGGGGTGGAGGTCGACACGTTAAGGTGGTGATAATCACTGATTTGGGACATGGACAAAAATCTGCATAAAATACTCAAAATAACACTGATCTTTCCAAATCTTAGCAGATGCCTTCTTTATGTTGTTTCTCATAATTTAGAATCCCAAAATGCAGCATTTGTTAATGTTAAAAAGTGTTTTTATAAGAGAAGATCAAAGGGTAATTTTCTGCGAATAAATCTGAAAAAATAATATCATTATTGAAAATATACTTAATGCTTAGAGTACCTTGTTGCATAATGGAGAGCGTCCTAGCAATTATTTTTTCAAACTCTTTCACACATTATCAGGCTGAGCAGATGAAAGAAGATGCAGTCTGTGTCCATTTTTTTTTGTCAAAACACACAGGTGAGACAGGTGATACTATTTTAACAAGGTTAAACAATTTCATCTACACACCACTGATCATGTCAGTAATGTATTATTTATATTGTAGGTGTTAGCATAGGTATGCTTGCCTACCCTATATTTAATATATGCGTCCAGTGTACATTTACTTTGTACATGGTTGAACATTTGAGAAAAAGCTACCATTTTCATCTGGTCTACTTTACAATTTGAGAAAGAGTTGGAATAAATAATTGCTAGGACACTCTTCATTATGCAATAATGCACCTTCAGCACTACGTAAATTTTCAATAACGATATTATTTTTTCAGATTTATTCGCAGAAAATTACCCTTTGATCTTTCCTTATAAAAACACCTTTTTAAGCAGCATGTACGTCTATTTTGTATTCTAACCTGTAAAGAACAACAAAAATAAGAAGTCTGCTAACTTTCAGGGAGATACGTTACTTTTTTTATGGTTTTATGCAGATTTTTGTATTTACCACAAATCGCCACCTTAAACACTTAAAACTTTTGTCAGTGAAAAAAAATCCTGTTTCATATTAAAGAACCGATCACACAAGTTGAATTATATTGCACTAAGTTCAATATCTAAAAGGCGCATAAAACAGTTTTGTTTGATAAAAGCAGTCTTGAGTAGTAAACATCGTAAAATAAAATACTTTAAACCAGCCTATGCTTCTGTATAATAGAGCAAGATAATTATCATTATGGCTTAGATGAATTCTTAAACGGACCTTTTGAAAACATTTAGAGATGGTGCCAATCTGGCTGACTCTGGGAGGGAGTTCCAGAGCTTAGAAGCCGAACACGAAAAGGAGCCATCAAACAGCGCAGTATTTGATCTAGGAACTGTAACTGAGCCATTTTGAGATAATCTTAGAACCCTATCGTTTGTTTTTGAGGACGGTTTTAGTAAGTCTGAGATATAAGCAGGCGTTAGATTGTTTACAGCTTTGTATGCAGTGACTGCTTTATTATATTTTAACCGACTGCTAACAGACATCCAGCCCAGTCTTTGAAACATTACTGAGGAATGAGTGGTAAATTCTGCCTTTAGGAAAATACGGGCCGCGCGTTTCTGTAATTTATTTATTCGTTCGATATTTGAATTATTTGTTATACCCCAAGTATTTCAGCCATAATCTATCAATGGAAGGATGTAGCTCTGGTAGAAGATCTTTTGTACATTCTCTTGAACATACAAAGATAGCTGCTTTAAGAGCGATATTCGGGAGGAAATTGTAGCACAGAGGTTATCTACATATATGTGTGATGTCCAGTTAAGGTTTTCATCTATGTATATGCCTAAGAGTTTTTGCGTGCTTACGGCATCAATTTTGTTATTACCTATTTGGATATCAAGATTATCAGTATTGCGTAATCGTTGTTTTGAACCGATACACATGCTAGGATTTTTCTGATAATGAATGCTCATTTTATTGCGTGTACAGCATGCATCCGCTCGGTTTGAGTCAGATTGGAGCTAAAGGCCCTGTCACACTGTCACGAGTTTGGCTACGATAAGCGACAAGTTTATAACTCGCCACATGTCGAGGGAAAGTGGAGGAGATGTCGCCATATCTCGTCTAAAGACGAACAAGCATCGTCATAACTCGCATATTGTCGGGAGGTGTCTACGAGAATTTTAAACTGTTTAAAATTCTCGCCGTCCAAAGTATTCTCAAAGCGAACTCGCAACTCACTCGTTTATTGTCGTACAACTATCGTACACATTGTCGCCTATTGTCGCACATTCTCGTGTGTTCCCGCCGTCCCAAAGCAACGGCGATATAGTACGATATAAGGCGAGTTGGGTACGAGTAGCTGCGACATATAGTACGATACTGTGCCGATTATGGGGGATTCTCCACGAGATCCCTTCGAGTGTGGTCGACAACTATGCGACAGTTGGCGAGTGCTTTACGAGTTCCGTTCGAGTCATGATAATCCTCTATAAATATTAGCTATGTCATTGTCCCGCAGTTTCAAAGTAAACGTCGCCGAGTTAACATCTCCGCATTCATCATACGTTCATTTTACGTTTATCGGTGCATGTTAATGGCTCCCAAGAAAAAGGGAAAGTTGCAACGAAAAAAGGAGTTGACATTCCTCCCAGAGATACGCCAACGCCACCTCCGAGGGAAGATGTGTCTAATGAGGATGAGGTACCTTCAGGGGATACGGAGCAGCCCTAAGACACGCATCCCCGTGAGGATGGTATTGTGTGGCACCCGAAACCCATACATGAGGCTCTTGTAGGTTTCTCTTGTGGCCAAGTACTTCAGGGTGATAGCAAGCTTCAATCCCGGTTTCAGGGACTCTCGGTACCACGTGTCCTATTTCAGCAGCCTAGGAGTAAGTCTCTGCCCAAGCTCTCTAAACATTTCAGGTGGTACTCTCAGGAAGTTGCACTGTAAAAAAATTCCGTAGATTTTACATTAGAATAACTGCCAACCAGCCGTCAGTCCATTTCCCGTTATTTTTACGGCGCTGCCTGTAGAGCATATTTTGAAATCTCGATATGGTAGAATTATGTAACCTGACCGCACTCGAAAATATCTTTATAGTGTTCAAGGGCTATATGACCAAAACAATACCTGTCTTTTTCTATCCTGCTCTGCGTGATGATTCCGCCAACGTTTACGGGCGGCCGTAAAATAACGGGAAACGGACTGGCAGCTGGTTGCCAGGTATTTTACCGTAAAATGTACGGACATTATTTACAGTGTGGTGAAAGCTTCATGGTCTTTAGTCCGCAGTTCATGTATCATGCAGATGATCATAGTGTCAAAAGTCTTTTCGCCTCATGAATCATGGTCTGATCCAAAATCTTCTAGGAGCCTTCCTCCTTCTCCTTCTCTGCTGGAGCAGCTGGGCGAGGCCAAGATCAATTTCGCCATCATCTTCCTCCAGTTCCAACCGTAAACGAAGTCTAAGAAGCCTTTTAGGAAGTTGTAGAGTCATGTTTCTCATTCAGTAACCAATGAGACTATGATTATTGATCTGCGGTATACACTGATTTATATACACCAAAATGCTGTAGAACTCGTAAAGAAATCGCATTATGTCGCACAAAGTCGAACAAGGTTCGGATGAAATTGTGTTACGCAGAAGGTTTTACACACGGGTGTCACGGGTGTAGAGCCTTATGCGTCGCCAGGACGGCGGAGGGTGACTTCCGGTTAAAGGGTTATCTACCAGTGTATTACATTAACAAGGAAACTCTAACAACGTTAGAATTTTTTTGAAGTTTATATATAATGTAAATTCTATATACAACAATACAATTTACAACTGTCACAATTACAATAATATACAACACATATCAGTTCATGTCGGTGGCCCAAGTAAGGTGTTTGTTTCAAATCTGTAATCGATTTGCGTACAATACGCAAATAGATTACCGTCTGACGTCAACACCGTACTCGGCTCAGCGCCATGAATGATAGTGGTCAAGGTACCCAAATCATAAGTCCGAACTCGTAAGTCATTTAAACATAGACAATTCCGGAATATTTTAGATACACAGACATGGACCCCAAATCAGAGGTGTGATCAGGTACACGCGGGATAGTAAGCATCACCTGCCTATTATAATACACCCGCCATATCTATGTATCTGTGGAAAAAGTCAGTGAAAATGAAAGTCCGGTATTTGAAAGCTTAACTAAGCTTCGGCTGAGGCCATCAAATCGGAGATTAGTTTAGAAACGGCCACATTGTAGGGATCAACAAGGTCATGGTGTCTCCCATAAAACTTTTTAATTGTCGACACAAGCTTTGCTTTATGATAACCCTGCTTCAACAGTTTCTGAGTGAGTAGCTTCCCTCTTTCAACAAAGTCTTGATATTTGAAACAGGCCCTAGCATAGCGGACAAGTTGAGAAACATAAACTCCGTATGCAGGTGCCGAAGGGATATTACCACTCAGAAATGGAAAGTTAACTATGGGAAAGTTAAAGTCGTCCCTCTTGTCATAAAGCCTAGTAACAAGCTTTCCATTGTCAATATAGAGATAGCAATCTAAGTATGAAGCAGATGAACTGGACTCTGTGGTATCTTTAATTTCAAGTTCACATGGATAGATGAGGTCAATATACTCTGAAATCTTTGGATTATTCAGAGACAGAACATCATCTATGTACCTGTAGGTGAAGTTGAATTTCTGTGCAAGGTGTTTATTACCTTCTTTTAAGAGCTAAAGGAAAATACAAAGAACAAAAAAACGTTAGTTTGAGCTCATACAAAAAAAGCAAGGCCTTATGTTGGTTGACTTCAATTTGTCGTTCCCTGGATCATGTCATGGGCCAGTCCATATATCATGAGGAACACCAACTTATATTAATACGCGCACGCTTATATACTGGTCGCTCCCTGGATCGTACCAGGGGCCAGTCTATATATAATAAGACACTTTAGTGGACGAACACTGTCCCACTTTCACCTCCGCAGTAATAACATGGACTTCGCCTACATTTTGTGCTTCCCGCCTCTGCTTAGGAAACATGCACAAGGGCGTTGTAACTGCCTCTACCCGGGTTGGTATTAACCTGGAGATGGGTATAGGATCTCCAAGTGAGACGTGGCTCTAAGCCCTAACAAATGACTGCCGGACTTGATCTGCCTAAAAATAACGAACTCACACTTTATACGTTATAACTACATAATAACAATACGTAAGACTTGGGCCTGTCTTGGAAATACCATACAACACCCTCGGCGAATGCCGAGCATAACGTGCACACGCCAGCCGTGTCACTAGACACGACTCGCGCTCACGATGTAAAGCCAAAATTGTGCTTACCACTTCCGCCAATGAAGAAACGTAGATCCTACCACGCATGTGCGTCGAAGGATCTGACGCCAAACATTGTCAAGAAGTATACTGACGTCAACAGGTATTACCATGACATATCATGACATATCCCACATAAAACATGAATGAATCTAAACAACGACCTATTTACATTAAATTGATTTACCAAAAATCTAACTCGCATATGTATTAATTCATTTCTTTAAACAAATCGTATTACAATTTGCCATAGAATATAATAACTTAATAAGCGTTTCTAACACATTTGGGATCATAACGTTTGATCTGAAATCATGACGCCAATGATGTTATACCATATGATGCCATCTAGTGAAGGCAAATCAAACGCATGATGACCAAATGTTACCATTATAACGTATGGAAAAACCCTTAATGCGGTGCATGCTAAGACGTCACTTGACGTCGCGAGTATGTAAATTAGTTCCATTACAAATCAATCTACTTCTATAGGCCACGAATACGTGAAACTAATATAAAAAGTGCTGACGTCGCAATAACATGAATGCAACTGACGTCACATGAATAACATGAATGCAACTGACGAAACTGGACGTCAAATAGACGCACACCATTGCAACCAACATCAGTGATATAAACTATTTCCGTAATTTACAAAACTTTCTAATATACAAATACCATGCGCAGCATGGTCGGTATCAACAAAATCAGTCGACACATGCAATCATACCATATCAATCAGAAGTCACATTTTTCATTCTTAGCCAAACTATTCTGAATAAATATAATAAAATCTTACCCTTCAGGTCTTAACACAGAATCTGGGCACACGACAATAATTTAACATCCTTCGTATTAGAATTAAACAGCCACGTCTAACTTTTCAATAAAAGATAGGCGTATAAATAGTATGCGTCTCACATTTAAATCAAGAGACTCGTGCAGGTATTCACCTTAAAATCATGCAATACGCTGTCCACGAGAGGTATTCACAAACAACCCATGCATAACGTAGCCACAATTTCCGTTAATGTTTTATTACCACAGTTGCCCTAAAAACTGTAGCCCTACTGATTGAAAGGATTAAAACAATTTCGACGACATAGTCGACGATCGGATCCATTTCGTAACATATTGTACTACGTCGAACAAAGACCGTACGAATATCGCAATAAATCCTACCATATCGTACGAACTCGTACCTTGTCGTACAGAACTCGTACAAACTCGTAATGATATCGAACAAGTATCGAAGCATTATCGTAGGAATGTCGAAGAAGCTCGTGCAAACTCCTACTAGTTTCGTACGTTTTGGTCAGAAATATCGATGAGATCTCGTGCTCTACTCGTACAAATGTTTTGACTCGTGGTCATCATTTTGTAATCTCGCCGTAAATCGCCGCTTGTCGCCAGAGATATCGTGACAGTGTGACAGGGCCTTTAGTTTCCATTTCGCTTTTTGTCTTACCTGAGACATGGAACGTGCTATCGTCAGCGTAGAAATCTGATGAGCAATGTATAATAGAGAAAGGTTGGTCGTTTATGAACAATAAAAATAATGTTGGCCCTAATATAGACCCTTGGGGTACCCCTGATAATGTCTGAGAAAACTCAGACACTCCTTGCTCGCTCTTTATTGTTTGTAAGCGAGTGCTCAGGTAACTTGTAAACCATTGTAATGCTGCATCGCTGACTTTATAAAAAGATAGTTTCTTTATCAAAAGTGCGTGATCCACCATGTCAAAAGCCTTACGAAAGTCAACGAATAGAGCGCCTACAAGGTCGCCTTGGTCTATACACCTCATCCATTGATCGACTAATCTGACAAGTGCCGTTTGGCAACTATGTTTATGCCTGAAATCGGATTGGCATTCGTGAATCAGATTATATTTATTGAGATAGCCCGTTAAATGTTTGTTTACATGTTTTTCGAATATTTTTGACAGTGTAGGCAAAATAGAAATGGGGCGGTAGTTAGACGGATCGGCTTTGTTCCCAGCTTTAAATATTGGAAATACTTTAGCCAATTTGAGTTTGTTCGGAAACGGCCAGAAGTGATGTTTTTGTTTATTAGGGATGCAATACTGGGTGAAATGACGTTGCAGGCGAGCTTTAGGATTCTGGGTCCTATACCGTCGAGACCAGTTGACTTTGCCGGATCCAGATTTTAGATAAAACTTGATACTTGCGATGTTGTAATTAAGGGAATCTGGAAAGATGTATTTCGAGTACTATGTTTTCGACGAAACTGGAACTATTATCAAAGTCGACGGTACTCGTTGTGGGTTCATTTCGGCTCAGACGCTTTGCGATTGTCGCGAGGTATTCATTAAGCTTACCTGCCACCTCGTGTGATTTGGTTATGAGTGTATCATCAATTTCGAGTGAATCAGGTAAATTGTTTTCGATGCATTTTGTATTGCGTTTTGCAGAACGAATATGTTGCCAAATTGCTCTAGTATCCTGATGGTCAAAAACAGTTGCCGAGAAAATTTTGCGCTAAGCTTTTCTGATTAGGCGTTTCGTCAGGTTTCTATATCTTTTATAC
>CAXDIV010000007.1:163523-276427 GCA_963989385.1 Ctena decussata
GAACAAATTTATTTACAAAAGCATAATTAATTCAGATGTATGAAAGGCTGACTTGCGACTTTATGTCCTTTTCAACAGCATTTCAGTAATATCAGGACGATGGTGTGGGGGGGGGGGGGGGGGGGGGGGGGGTGATAATGAAAGGCTGTGGAACACAGTTTGCGATTGAAAAGATTTTCGCCCCCGGAATGAAACGCGGAACCTCAACATTAGCAGGAAAACGCTTAACATAATGAGCTAACGGAGTGTCTCATTAATTGAAACTAACAGATAGATTCGCACAAAATCAAATGTATATAAAACCATTCACAGGAGCCCAAGTGATCAAGGAGCATTGGTACACTTTCTGGAGAAGCAACTTTGCCATTTTCTATTTTGTTTTTCTTTTCAATGGAGATCAACGCTTAAAGGAAAATTTTGTTTCCAGGAGCAAATTCTCTCTTTTTAGAGTAGCTCTAATTTTGGCAGGGCTTCTTCGTGAAGGGGAGGAAACAGAAGGTCGTCATAATAGTTCTTTCTATTAAAAAAGGTGTGAAAAACAAGGCGGAGTACCAACACATACTTCTTGAAATCAATCTTAACAATAATTCGAGTTTGTTGTTGTTGTGATTCATTATCTAAGGAACCGGGCTTTCATCCTCCTACGCATCATTTTTATATTGTCAATGAGATATTAACATCGGCTATATAACAGTATCATTTGTATACTTTCTTACTTTTTATTCATTTAATGTTTTTTGTATATTTTCTTGTACTTTTTCTCAAGTTTGAATGTGAGGGGTATATGCTGCTGCCTTACATCAGAGTAACAATGTACGGTAGGTGCTTGAATATCAAGTCACACAAGACAAGCAATTTTACAATAAGACACATACATAAGTATAATATAATATAAATCATACTGTCTTGTTCATGGAAGAATCTGTCCACTTTTGGCACATTATTTACATTATTCACAAAAAAGTAAATAAATAAAATTAAATTGGAAAAAGTCAACGTCAACGTAACACCACTGAAACATCAGTATCAGCGTCAATGATGCACCTCAATGGAGCAACGTCGTTGCATTGTCAACGTAACGTCACCTACATCATGTCGATGCAACGTTGTATCAGTGCCAATGCAATAAAGGAACGAACGTTGATGCGACGATGCATCGACGTTGAAACAAAGTTGTTTCAATATGATGTAAAAACTGTCATGACTGTGACTAGTTTGAATAATCTATGAGACAGCAGGATCGTTGCCTTCCAGACACTGTATTTCCTCTTCTGTGAAATGGTCTTTCAGGTAATCCATGGTCTTTTTCCACACCTCCTCTTGCTTTGTTTCATCCCTGAATCAGAAAAAGATAATGATTAATAAATACTTGTTAATAAATAAACATAATAACTTAATACTGGGGGACCCAGTTCCATTATTGTAACCATCCTGATTGAATCTACACCTTGTAAATCCAATTTTAGGATGGTTACAGTAAAGAATTATACACAACACCCAATAATGAAATCCACTTGTAGTACAATACAATACTTTATTACACTTAGGTTACAAACATGTAACTACATAAGGATAACAATTAATACATATGCATACTATATTGATCGGCTTTGTGACGCATACATAACATGCACACACAGACAGACACACACACGGCAAAAACGAATCTATGAGGGCAACTACCAAGTACTGAATACACAACTTATTATCACTTGATTGCTAGTGATCTGTTTACAACTTTTCATTCACAAAAACTGGAAACGGCATTATTCGCGTCCACTTAATGCGACGCTCCAGTGACTCAATCTAGCCAGTCGTGAAATCAGCTCGTGGCACACGTGCTCAGACAAGGTTTTTTGTGACACATTTCCAGTGCTTGTGAATGAAATTGTGAGACACCTCGGATAGTATTACCTAGTTATTTCAATGAAAAGTGCAATTGTTGAATTTAAACAATGGAATATTTCTAGTAATTTGAATGTTTGTAAGGTAAGCCCTAATATCTACGCAAACAATTTAGTAACGGTATATGTGAAGGTGTATACGTCCAACACACTTGAACTATCAAGGTTTACTGGCACCAGCCACGACACGGGACTCGCTCGACTGCTCCAAAAGCGCCCGTAATACGCTGCATGTCAGCTCGGGTAAAACGGGCTGGCAAGGAGCGTATTAAAGGCCTGTCTCATAACGCATAAACAACACCGAATCGACGTTGATTCAGTGCCGTAACATTGAATCAACACCGACTCGACGCTGTATGAAAACTGGGATCTAAGCAGAGGGGCGAGGCCCATGTGGTGTCTCACTTCGATAATTATTATGCATTCGTATTATACACATGGATTCACAATGTCAGTGTTCAAAGACCGAATTGTTCATTATCCATACAATTACTATTCCGATTGTATGTCAAACGGGTAAACAGGCTTACAAAGTAAAACGTACTGTATATTATTTCCATCGGATGTCAGTGGGTAAACAGGCCCACAAAGTTAAACGTACTGTATACTGCATTATGTTTCTAAATAACGGACCTTCAAAACAGGGGCACAGTTACAAACAACGATGTATCAACGTAAATAGGCCTTCAGGCACACACAACGCCGAATCAACGTCCAGTCGATGTCATGACATCGAATCGACGTTGATTCAACGTCGATTCAACGCTGCACGCCGAGTGGGTAGGTCATCATCTTTTATTATTATTATTATTATTTTTGCGGCTACGTTGACACGACGATGCTCCAAGCTGTGCTCCTGCTGGAACGAAGTAATTACAAATATAAAGCCGTCTATATAAAATACATGTCAAAAACACACATACATATACCGCTGTGACAATGGATCGTATTGGATTATTGTAATCACCCTAAGTACCAGGACACCTAATTGAAAATCAAATATTTATAAACATTGTTGAAAATTATTGCTTTTTTTTTTTTTTCTTTTTTTGGTGCTTGTTGTTATTCTTATTGTTTTCATTGGCTTCTGATCTTATTATAATTTATAGTCGTGTTATTGTTATTCTTATCAAAATAAATATTTTAAATTTAATATTTTTTATTCAGATTATTGTACTATTTGTTTGATTTCGACAAAGTGACGATCTGTACAAAAAAAAAAAAAAAAAAAAAAAAAAAAAAAGAAATGATAGGAAGGACATAGTATGGCATATGTGGCATAATGCCTCGGATCACGGGCCAATAGCCAAAGCGTGTTCTGAGACTGTTTTCATTATTACTTCAACAAACTTACAGAGGTTTCTAATTACCATTTTGTTTGAACTAGCCATTAATTGATTAAATTTATATATGTTTGTTCTAGTTACGTAGTAGGGTTTGATATAGTTCCGTCTTTGCTCTGTAAAGTGATTGCATTTTAAAATATAATGAAATTCGTCTCCAATTTCAGACGCACACCAGTAACATAACCGTTCACTTACTGCCTTACCGACCCATCTTCCTAGCTCGATTGGCAATCTATGATTTCGCGTGCGAAAGGCAGTAAGGATCTTACACTGACGGTTCGAAAGATATTTAAAGTAGCTGTTCATGCTGAAATGTTCTTTAAAAATTCTATAGTTTAGGCCACTGGAAGATACCTGAACTAATGCGTTCCAGTGCTGCAAATATTGATCAGTTATTTTTTGTTTTAGCGATAAGATAAACCATTTATCGTTAATATTTTCGGGAGCACGCCATATATTTCCATAACCGTTTGATTCAATTATATGTTTAACATTCGCTATCCAGGCGGATTTGCATTTACCTTGTTCATGGAGACTTCGAACACATTCGTAAATTATCGACGAGACTTTATGGTTGGACATACCGTTTTTTAACTTACTCCAAAATGCAATAATCCTTGCTTGAATGTCAATATATAATGGCCGAGCTCCTACTTCACCGTAAACCATAAATGACGGTGTTGACCGTTTCAAATTTAAGATCAATTTCAAAAACTTCAACTGTACTCTCTCAAGGATATCTAGATTCCCAAACCCCCATATTTCACAAGCATAGAGAAGGATTGGTTTTATGGTCTTATTGAAAAGTTCAATCTGTATTTCTAACGGTAAAGCAAGAAGTCTAATTTTACGTAGTAAGGAAAACATAGCATTATTTGCCTGTTCCGCTATATGCTTCTTACATATTTGGAATGAACCACTTTTTGCCAAATAAATTCCCAAATATTTGTATTCTGTAACCGTCTCTAGTTGTATTTGGTTAAAATAAAATCTATAGTTTTTAGCATAGCGACCAGCTGTAAAAATAAGAACTTTTGATTTTTCAACATTTACTGTCAGTTTCCATTCATTACAGTAACGTTCAAAAACATCTAATGTTTGTTGTAAATCGTCTTTGCTGTTACTGAATAGAACGGTATCGTCTGCGTAGAGTAAAATATAAAGCTTTAAGAAAACATATATGAACTCGTCATTCACTTCACATGTAATACCTGAAACATTGTTCGTCAGTAAATAATGCTCTAAGTCATTCAAGTAAATCGAAAATAAAAAAGGTGACAAGTTTTCACCTTGACGCACACCGGTACAACAAGGGAAATATGCGCTCGTGCCTTCAGATGTCATAATTCTTGATTTAATATTCTCATACATTTTTTTAATTAAATAGAAGCACTTGCCGTCGATATTATAATCTATCAATTTTTTCCATAAACCCCCCCGCCAAACAGTATCAAATGCTTGTTTAAAATCTATAAAAGCACAAAATAGTTTACGTTTGCTCGATTTTAGAATATCTATAAGACTTTGTATTACAAATAAATTGTCTACCGTTGAATAACCTTTTCGAAATCCGGCTTGGCAAGAATTTATAATTTCATATGATTCTGCATATTTATTTAATCGGTTATTTAGAATTGATGTAAAGACTTTTCCGAAACAGCTTAATAGGGTAATTGGTCGATAATTTTCAGCAAATTTAGGGTTTCCTTTATTTTTATATATCGGTAAAATTTCTCCTAGCGCCCAGCTGTCAGGAACAATACCTTTATCGAAGATAATATTGAATAATTTAACGTAAATTGGTAACATAAGCTGACTGGTACACTTTAATTGTTCGTTTAAAATGTTATCAGACCCATGACTTTTATTATTTTTTAAACCTCGGATCGCAGATAGGATTTCTTCATGGGAAATTGGCTGATTGATTTCTTGGTTGATAGTTTGCATTTTTTCTGGGTCATATTCGGTACTTTCCTCAGTATTACTTTTATCACTATTTATATCTTTAAAGAACGTGTAAAAATCTTCTACTGATACTGCCGGGGTTTTCTTTTTATCTATCGAATTAATTATTTTCCAGTAATCTTTTGGGTTGTTAGATCTCAGTTCTTTTAATTTTAGCACCCGATCTTGTTTAAATTTCCGTACAGATAAAGAAATGGTATTTTTATAATCTTTACTCACGGATTTAAGCATATTTTTATAGTGTAACGTTTTATATTTATTATATAACTTCCGCGTCTTATGGTAAACATTACGGGCATTTCGACAGTCGAAATTAAACCACGGCTTATTACGCGTGTGCACGTTACTCTGTGTTTTTCGTTTTTTATACCCAAATGATTTTTGCGAGGTGGAACTGAACAGGTTTTCAATGCTACTAACAGCAAAGTTAATGTCCTCACTAGTAATCTCTGTCTCCGCTAAGGTATCTAAAACCTCATTAATTTTAACGATCTCAGAATGGTCTATATTATCCACAAAATCTTCTTTCTTGCTGTCGTCCCAAAGTTTAATTTTAGGCACATCGTCGTGCGGACGTTTCTTTTCGTAAGTATTTGCGGCCACGCCACTAATATTTATTGCAACAGAAATAGGACAATGTACATCCGAAAATAAACTGTTAAATTCTAAAACTTCCAGCGAATTAACAAATTCAAACATACAAGCAGACGACAAGAAGTAATCAACCATGCTACTGTCTTTACAAGTAAGTTTTGGTGCTGACCTATCTGGATTTATTCTACCATTTAGTATGAATATATTATTGTTTTTACAAAAATCAGCAAGTTGGTAACCATATGCATTTGCAACATTGTCAGCGACGTAGCGCTGTATTGGTACATTGAATTTTTCAAAGCAGTCTGAAATTTCGGTGAATTCTCGGAACAACTCAAAATTGCCATGTAAATCGCAAATAAATTTGTCACATTCAACATAATCGGGAAGTGACGCCGACCTTGAATTTAAGTCGCCAAATAGTAATAAATTCCTACTGGATTGACAAAGTTTGTCTATATCACTTTGTAACTCGAGATATGGGTCAGGATGGGAAAATTTTGATTTATATGGTGGAATATAAACCGTAGCACAATATAGGTCTTCTTTATTCAACATAAGCTCTTTTGAGACCGTGAACCAAAGAGCTAGTTTGCTGTCGCTACCCAGAATTTTTATATATTGCGATATTTCGTCTTTAACTAATAGAGATATTCCTCCTGACCTGTGTCTCGAGTAAGATTTGCGATTTTGTGAAAATATTTGAAAACCGTCTATTTCAATTAGGTCCACATCATCCAGTTTAGTCTCCTGGATACCAATTATGTGATAGTCATTGATCAAAGACTGGAATTCTGGACATAACAATTTTGATTTAAGCCCACAAACATTCACGGAGAGTACTTTTAAAGTTTGGACTTCCCCATTTGCGTAACCTTCTCTGTTATTGTTTACTGTATTCAAACAGTTACCAGATTGTTCATGTCTTTCTGGGCTAGAAGAGTTGTTACCCCCAACGGCCTGCTAGGCGATGTTTGTCGCGCTTACACCCTGCTTTTCGTTAGGAACGCTAACTTTTACCACAGGCCCTTCATTCAAAGTAGCACTGTCCTTACTAGGCAATTCAGGGGATACTGACAGATCAATAACGGGTTTTGGTACCAAAATTATATTGTCATTGTCTTTATATGACGGGGGGTCGCACTGAGGAGACATGTCTATTTCTATATCACTTTCCTGACGGGTCGAATCTGAAAGTTCGCGCTGCCTCTTGGTCGTTTTATCCTGCTCTAAAGGTGATGAAGCTGAGTGTTTTCCAGATGCCGTACTATTTCGTTTATTTGAAAATACGTTGACTGCTGCGTCTGAATTTATATCTGGGTGTGACAATACTTCAAACTTGTTAGCTGTGGGTATTTCAAAGTCAACAGTTCTTTGTTGTTGTTTCGGGGTCTGCACTGAACTATGATGCCAGCTTGTAGAACGCTGGTACACACTATGCCTCCTTTTAACGTATTCATCGGTCTGCGTAGTTATACGTTGCGGTTGCTTAGAACGCGTAAATATTCGTTGGCGTTGCGAGGAAGAGGATTTCTGTTTGAAGCCTGTATCATACTCGCGAGCACTTACTGGTTCTGCCGGTATGAATTCACTATTGTTTATATACAGTCTATCACGTATTAGTCTAACTTTATTACGTGGGTCCCGTTTTGCTCTCTTTAGTTCTGGATATAGCAATTTGCGTCGCTCTTCTATGCTTTTGGGAAACTGCTCCCTAACTCCGAATGGTTTACCTTTCAATGTTTCCGGTGCAGCCCTACGAACTTTTTCTCTATCCTTGAATTTCTCAAATTTAGCCACAATATGGCGCGGGTAATCTTTATTGGCTTGATAAGGACCTATTCTGTGCACCCTATCAAAGGGGATTTGTTCTTCTATATTCATTTCATTTCTCAAGAAATAGCACAGAGTTTCTTCCGTGTTTTCATACTCTATATCACTTAGTTCTGGTTCATTGATTCCAGTAAAAATCAGATTGTCCCGCATACTTCTACACTGAAGATCTACCAAAGTGCTTTCAGTTTCAGCTTGACAATTTTTCAGACTTTCGTTTTCAGTTTGCAGTTTTTCAACTGTTCTGTATAGTTCGTTTAATGACATGTCAGACTGTTCTTTATCAGAGCGTATTTCATCACACAAGTCGCTGTATGTCTGTATGCTTACGTCATATTCCGACATTCTCTCGTTGGTGACATTCACTTTTTCATTCAATGATCCTAGTGAAATTTGCAAGTGATTTACATTTTGTTTCAAATTATTAAGGTCACTTAGTTTATGTTCAATGTTTGACATTCTGTTATTTTGAGTTTGTATTTCAGACTTTTGTTCCAATAATGTTGCTTCGACTTGTTGCCAATTTCGATTTTGACTCAAAAGCTGAGTTTCTATATGTTGAAGTCTCACGTTCAAGTTTTGGAACATAGTCGATAACCAATAGGGTATTCCGCCAAACTCGGAACTTATAGTCGGCTGGTCCGGGTTTATCTGGGTTTGTTGTTGTTCTGTTTGTTGTCCTGTTTGTTGACTATGTTGGGCAGTGGGTTGAGACGCCACGTGTGAATGAACACTATTTGCTATGTATTGACCATTTTGTACACGCCTATCGTTCAATGTATTCATATACATGTCGGGAGGACCTGGTTGTTGTTGCATATATAATACATTTCTCGTTTGTCCCAATATATTTGATAACTCAGCTGCATTAGCTGCATTAGCGACAGGCGTCTCTTGTGTGTTAACATGTGGAGCCGACGACGACGAAAGTTGCGGCGCCTTTGGCGATGTGGTGGGTGGAGAACACGTACCTTTCTTACGGCTCATTTTGCAGTCAATATCACTTTACTGTCCATTATTCAGTTATACAACAGTTTCTCAGTCACTATTTAATTACTTCAGTAAGTCTGTTTGACAGTATATGTCCATATAAAAAAGTCTCTCCATAAAACAATAAATTCCGCCGCTCAGTTAAAATAACACGACTTGCCACCATAAGCCGACCACGTGTACAAGTACTTGTAGTACAAGTGGATTTCATTATTTGGTGATGTGTATAATTTATTAGGCGTGTAAAATTGTAGTAATTATACACAACACCCAATAATGAAATCCACTTGTAGTACAAGTGGATTTCATTATTATGTGATGTGTATAATTGTAGTAACTGACTGGTAAAGACTGTAAGCGCTAATCAGACCGTTCCTATATAAGCATACTGAATTGAGTCTACACTGATTATTCAGGCACTGACTTCCCAATTATTTTGTGTTTTAAGCTAAATAAAAAGCCTAGTACTGATAAAACAGTCTCTTAGATCTGCCTGCAGTAATCATCACATCATCAACTCACATTCCCAACAGGCACACTGTAAAAAATTTCCGTAGATTTCACGGTAGAATAACTGGAAACTAGCTGCCAGTCCATTTCCCGTTATTACAGGCGCCTGTAAAAATTGCAGGAACCATCACGCACAGTAGGATAGATTATGACAAGTGTTGTTTTAGTCATATAGCCCTTTAACACTATAAAGATATTTTTGAGAGCGGCCAGTTACCATAACACTACCATATTGTGATTTCTGAAAATGTCTTACAAGCAAACGCCCGCAAAAATAACGGGAAATGGACTGGCAGATGGTTGCCAGTTATTCTACCGTAAAATCTATGGATTTTTGAACAGTGCACACAGCGTTAATTTAATACTGAATCAACGTTGATTCAACGTCATGATGTTGAATCAACGTTGATTCAATGTTGAATCAACGTTGTGTGCCAAGTAGGTTCTTTACCCCAAAATTTCAAAATTATAAAACAACACTGACAAACTTTAAATTCCTTCAACAATTCCTTCAAATTATATTTTCACGAGCGATTACCTTAGATGGAAATATTTTTCACAGGAAATTACCCTTAGCTTTAAAGAGAAATTCTCTCCAAGAAATGGACTCGCTCTCTTTTCTCAGCATAATTTTTTCTTAAAAATGTACCACTCATTGAAGCCTCGGCGAGGCAGCTCTAATGAGGGTTCATAATTATGAACAGAAATTATCTCCGAATCTTCAAAAACAGATGGCATCTGGATTTGCGTCACCACTGGTCAAGATAAGCCTTTGCTGGTCAAGCATTTTGTGCAGTACTTTGCCCCTGCCACAGCTTAGTGGGTTAAACGCTGGCATGCTAAGCATCGGCCCGGTATGAATACGGCTGGAGGCGGAGTTCTTACAACCGTAAACGGGGCTCTATTGCACTCAGCGTTTCATCATCACCCGCCCATCGACCGGATATGACTGAAATACTGTTGGAAAGGACAAAACGTTGCAAATAATCCATATATCCGTCTGAATTACTTTCTCGGAGCTGCTGATCATTCAAAACCCTACCTTGCGGTAGATGATATGGAACTTTCTTTACATTGGTCGAGGTAGACACCAGTAACCCCTTTCATTTCCGGGCTTACAGCTGCGTAAATGGTACACTTGGCCCCTTCAAACGTTGATACTATAAATCCTTAAACAGAAAACAGATATTATGCTTCTGATTTTGAACAACGGTCAAGCTAATTATATTCATTATTTTGGAAATACATGTATACTGAACAAAACTGAAAACGCTACAAAGTGATTTGTCTTCGAATTTTCTGTTTTGTGGAACCAGAAAGGTTCATTAATAAGAACGCATTTTAAAGTTAAATGCATGTGTAAGGTCATGATACCAAAAAATATCTGTAAAAACCGCTTCGGATAAAACGAAGACATTTCAAAGAGAACAGGGGTCCGGTTTTCTATTGTGCAAATACTGAACAGCCGATCAGGCATTTTAAACTTGATATAAAAAGGAGTGACACGACAAAATTATCCTTATTTTGCCTTAGGTAAGTAAGCAGTGTATAAAAACATCGCAAGAGAAAGCACACATCAATATGTGTTTTCATGTCTTTGAAAATTAGTGTTGAAATATCGCTATTTCTTCGAAAACACAATAAGAAACAGTGGACAATGCAAATTCCCATAAGAAATTAATTTCTTGTTTCCTCACATACTGTCACAATTTTGCTTAAAACTAACAATAGGTAGAGTGCATGATTTATTGCCCTACAACAACGAGAAAAAAGTTGTGCAGAAAATTGAGAACTGAAAGAACAATCGAAAATGAAAATTTGCTATATTTTTTAATGCAAAGGGAGATAATTTACAATTTTGAAGAATAAAGCTTCAATTTTCTAGTTTTTCTAGACAATAATTGCGATTTATTTTTTGCTTTTTCAACCACTCTGGATGAAACGCTTCAGATCAGCAAAGAAATGTGCATCTGCGCATGTTCATAGTTTGTGTATTACAAAATGTGCCAAAATTGAATACGGTAAGATAACTCTGTTATGAACGGTATCAGATTCAGAATTTTGCAGACATTTTCTTGCTGGATGTCCTATTCGACTAAAATATACATATCCAGGCAGAAAAGTATCATTGTGTTAGTTACAAACTGAAATCCATAATGTAGCGTTTTCACTTTTGCTCAGTGTATTAAAATGAATAAGTAAATTTCAGAGGCACCAACTTAGCCATTTTCAATCTGCATCCCTTCTCAAAGGGAGTTAACTAAAAACGGAAAGAATTTGCTCAGTTGTATGTAAATAAAGAATAATGTTACAACAAGAAATGTTACAGAGTGTAACAAATGCCCCAAAAGGCCCCTTCAACTGACCTTTGAGCCCTGGTTGTGACCTTAACATTAGACATGGAACTTCAGTCTTGCACATGACATACATTCTCATTATGCTTTACTTTTCTGTGACGTTTAAATGCACTTACGTAGTTTAATTAAGAGGTTTCATGGGGACTTAATTCAGCCACTAACCAAAATGCGTTTTGTCATTGACACTGGGTGTGGGAACCTAAATGTTGCACCTGACATAACTTACCGTCATACTTTACTTTAACGTTACCATTTTATCTTGCTTTACCTTTCTGTAAAATTCCATGTCCCTAATCAGTTTCGAGTCAGTTCAGAGACATGATTTGACCTCTGAGCCCTGACTGTGACCCTGACCTTGGGCAACAGAACTGTAATTTGTTTGTGACATATCGTCTCATTATTTTTTACCTTGTCAAGAAGTTTAATTAAGTTTGCTTCAGTAGTTTTAACATAACATAACATAACTTTATTACTCTCAGGTTGCAAAATACAACATATGAGGTAATCAATACTAATCTGTCAAAAACAGCTTATATATAATGAGATACGCACGTAACTTAACTTAACAGGGACTAAAACTTACTAAGCACTTCAGAAACAAACCTACTTAGCTGCTTTACCAATCAACTGATGGTAATGTGCACAATCCGTGGTGAATGTAGAATAATCAGTTTCAGGTGCCAGAAGGAATGTATGGAAATGAAATTGGTCATTTCTTGTAGAATGATGCATAGTTTTATCAAACTACACCATGTGGTTAAGAGTTATGAGCAATTTCACTCACTGACTACAGCGGAAAGACAAACAGACTGATGGACTTGCACAGCGATTAAAGTGCACACCTGCGGGTCGTGCAATACTGTTTAGACTATCGTCACCGTTTTGCATGCCGGTGGCTGGATAATGTTAAAATACATAAGTATACAAAATTTGAACCATGTATACCACGGGGTTCAAGAGTTATGAGCATTTTCACTACTTGACAGTAAATTTTCAACTTGTGCTCAGCAAAGCTTCGTCCATCAAAAAGACGGTTATGCATGCGAGTCGTTAGATAATGTTGACATGTATAAGTAAGCAAAATTTTATCAAAATATAGAATGCGGTTCAAGAGTTATAAGCGTTTTCACTGACTGATAACGGACGGACGGACGGACTCACACAGTGATTATAGTGCAAACGTGCGGGTTGTGCAATAAGAAGTTTTGCATACCAGTGGCTGGGCAATGTATACAAAATTTGAAGCAAATATACCAAGCGGTCCGAGAGTTATGAGCATTTTCAATAAAAGAGCTCGACCAGCCAAACTGATGTTCGGTGAAGCCTCGTCACTGTTTTGCATGCCGATGGCTGGACTATGTTAAAATACATAAGCATACAAAATTTGAACTATATTTACCACGGTGTTCAAGAGTTATGAGCATTTTCAGTAGTTGGCGGTAAATTTTCAACTTGTGCTCAGCAAAGCCTCGTCCATCAAATAAGGTTGTTATGCATGCGAGTCGTTAGGCAATGATGACATGTATAAGTATGCAAAATTTTGTCAAAATATCCCATGTGGTTCAAGAGTTATAAGCGTTTTCGCTAACTGATCACGGACGGATGGACAAAATAGCTCAACCGGCCAAAATGATGCTCGGTGAAGCCTCGTCACCGTTTTGCATGCCGGTGGCTGGACAATGTTAAAATACATAAGTATACAAAATTCACAGTATCCGAACGCTCTGTACCAGCTCTTCTGGTTTTCATAGCGTCGTATCGAGAGTACAAACATTCGCTTATAACCAGTAGTCGGAAATCATTACGTTTTGAGATTTTATCCGGAATTTGCTGCGTCATTTATAGTTATTCAGCTTCGAAAATGTAAAGAGGTAAGTTTAATATAATTTGCTCTTCGGTCTTTTACTTTATTGCCCTGTACAATGTTGTGTATGGGCGGATGTAAACGGAACAGTATTCAAATTGCCCTTGGCCTGATTCTACAACCTTTTTGAGCCTTTTCTTACATGTTTTATAAAAACTCTTTAAGATAAACGGAAGGCGTTATCAATCTACAGCTTGTTAGTTTTGGTAATAGGATGATAGCTAGGTTTTGCACGACACAAACTCTTGTTAAATTAAGCTGTTCGGAATAGAATTGCTGTGACGGCCATGAGGTTTTCATTGTACAGGGTAACAAAGTAAAAGACCGAAGATCTAAACTTACCTCTTTACATTTTCCAAGCTGAATAACTATAAATGACGCAGCAGATTCCGGATAAAATCACAAAACATAACGATTTCCGACGACTGGTTATAAGCGAACTTTGTACTCTCGATTCAACGCTATGAAAACCGGAAGAGATGGTACAGTGAGTTCGGACACTGTGAAATTGGAACCATATATACCATGGGGTTCAAGAGTTATGAGTATTTTCACTACTTGACCGTAAATTTTCAACTTGTGCTCAGCAAAGCCTCGTCCATCCATCAAAAAAGACGGTTATGCATGCGCGTCGTTAGATAATGTTGACATGTATAAGTATGCAAAATTTTATCAAAATATAGAATGCGGTTCAAGAGTTATAAGCGTTTTTGCTAACTGATAATGGACAGACGGACGGACGGACTCACACTGTGAATATAGTGCAAACCTGCGGGTTGTGCAATTTTATATTAGTTGTAGATAGAAGTTTTCGAAATTTCACAGTATTGACATAGCTCAAGTAATAATTTGGTAGATATAATTTTCTTACTTCTTTGAAAAACTCACATTCGAACAGGTAGTAGAATTCATCTCCAAGAACATTATAATTACACATTGTACAAAATATTTGAGATCTTTTAATAGTCTCCCACCTCCCCTTTTCAATTGGAAATTTGTTATTCGTAGTTCTAAAACTTGCTAATGGTATGTAAAGATTTGGTTGCAATTTAGTAATATATAATTCAAGCTTAAATTCTGTTTTAAATATTCTAGTTTAAACATTTTGGACTCTCTTGAATATCAGCATGCCAATTTTGTATAAACTGTAACTGCAATCTTTTTTGTACTTCGTTACAAAGCCAGTTTGCGTTAGTAACATCATTATTCATCCAAACATAATTTAGTCCAACATCTTGTACAAGTAATATCTTTTCCAAACATGAAATCCATTTGCATGAAAGCATATTATTTTTATGCAGATAGTACAACACTAAACACATTCTATATGACAGTTTGGTATCTTTACCACTTAAAATCTTTGACCAGTATTTTATCATCCGCGATTTTACTTGGATTTCAAGAGGAAATCTTCCAAATTCACCATAAACAATATTATGCGGAGTGCTACTTTTCTTTTTAAAATGCCCTTTAAAAAATTTAAATGAACCTTTTCAAGTATACGAATATTCTCAAAGCCGGAAATTTCACTTCCATATAGTAATATTGGCACTATAGTCTGGTCAAAGAGCTTAAGTTGGCAGTCAACAGGTAGATGTAAATTAACAATTCCTTTTCTTAACAAATACATAGTTTTAGAAGCAATAGCAGATAAATGTTTAACATACTTAACAAATCTACCTTTTTCGGCTGTAATCGCCAAAAACCATTATTTTTGTTTTATCAATATTTTTGTTTAGCTTCCAGTTTTTACAGTACTCATAAAATAGTTTCAACATTGCTTGAAACTGCTTCGCCTTATCACTTAAAAGAATCGTATCGTTTGCATATAATATTACAAAAAGTTTAATAAGTATCGTAAAATTTTCTTCTTGACTATCAATATCAATACCAGGACAGCTGTTAAGACTCATAAAGCTTTCTAAGTCGTTAAGATATATTGCAAAAAGCAGCGGGGAGAAGTTTTCCCCCTGCCTAATCCCCTTCTCACAACTGAAGAATCCAGAAGATGAACCATTAACTGTGATACAGGATTTAATCTCTTTATACATATTTTGAATAACATTAATATTTTTTTCTATTCTATGCTTGAAGAGTTTTTGCCAAAGACCTGCCCTCCACACATTACCAAATGCTTTTGTAAAGTATATAAAACAGCAGTATAACTAATTCTTTTTATTTTCAAAGTATTCGATTAGGCTGTATAAGACCATGATATTGTCGATAGTTGAGTATTCTTTTCTTAAACCGCTTTGTGTTTCATTTAGTATTCTATTTTCCTCAAGATATTTATTAAGTCTGTTATTTAAAACAGAAGAAAAAACCTTGCCAATACAGCTCATCAAGGTAATATGGCGATAATTTCAATATATGGCAATAAGACAAATTCTATTTCAGACATACTGTCACTATCACTATAGTCCGACAGCTCTGGCGGGAGATAAACAAAGGCTATAAATAAATCTTCATCTTAACAACAAGTTCATGTGATATCTTAAGTAACATCAAAAACTCAGAATCGATATCAATAGCATCGATAAATGGCAATATATTTTCTTTCAGAAAAATTCCTAGGCCGCCTGAGCGTCTAATGTAGTGTTTTCTATGTTTTGCGAAATGCCAATAATTCGGAAAAAATATCATGTCGTCTTCGCATGTTTTTGTTTCAGCCACGCCTATAGTATCATGCATATTCAAAAACAACTCAAACTCTGGAAAATAAATGAGTTGACCTTTGACCTCTGGCTATATCACCCTGACCTTGAGTGCGGGAACCAAAAGTGCCTTATGCATGGGAAATCTTCTCATTAGACTTCATTTTTCTGTCAGGTTTGCTTTGTACTTTTCTGAGCAATTGCCAAGACAAAATTTGACCTCTGACCCCAGATTGTGACCTTGACCTTGGATTTGAGATCAAAGATATTGCGTGTGATATACCTTCTCATTATGGTAGACCTTTCTGTGAAGTCTGATGGAATTTGCTTCAGCAGGTTTTAAGTTATGGCGGAGACACGATTTGACTTTGACCCTGATTGTGACCTTGACATTGAACATGGTAACCCAAATCATATGCGCAACACACCTTCTTATCATGTTTTATCTTTCTGAGAAGTTTCAATAAATTTGCTTCAGTAGTTTATAAGTTATCGCTGAGACACTATTTTGAGACACAGTTTGACCTCTGACCCAAATGCATCCTTCACCTTGGGCATAGGGACCTAAGTCTTGTGCGCAACACACTGTCTCATTACGCTTTATCTAACTGTGAAGTTTCACTAAATTTGCTTCAGTAGTTCTAAAGTTACCGCTGAGACGCAATTTGAGACACAATTTGACCTCTCGCCCAATTGTGACCTTGATCTTGGGCTTACGGACCTAAGACATCTTCACATTACGCTTTATCTGTCTGTGATGTTCATCAAATTTGCTTCATTAGTTTTAAAGTTATCACTGAGATACGATTTGTAACGGACGGACGTACAGACAGACGGACAGAAGGAACAGTTTTTATATGCCACTCGAAGTTCCTTCGGGGGCATTGAAATTCAATCTTTGTAAAAGATAAACTGTGGAGTTCTCGCAAAACTCCTAAAGTATCCAAACCTAAAATTCCGTTTTGCAACTTTTAAGGGATTTTGTAAAAAATCTAACATCGTTTTCTTAATTCATAAACATGCTGCCATACAAGCATATTAGTCAACAAACATTATTTCAGTTTAATTATCCATTTGCAAAAGCAAAATATAAATAGATAAATGAATAATATAAAAATAGGTAATAAACAGAAATGGGCTAGAAGTGCAATGAATTACTAAATACAAAAAAGAAAAAAAAAATACAAGAAAGAAACAAAAAAAAAACAACAAAAAAAAAAACAATTAACGTTTTATTTTTCAGAATTCTATTTCAGACACTTATGAAGATAGCTTACCTGTAAAAGCTGCAAAGCTCTGTAATGAACGGCGAACCCAAGATCCCTGCATGTCTCTCGCTAGCCCTGACTGAATCACGCCAGGATGGAGACTAGTTACACATATGTTTGTATTTTTAAGCCGGCGTTTCATGCAATGCATCTGCATTATCTGAAAGCATAACACGCACTGCATGACACTGATGAGTTTCCTGGAAATAAGCTGACGAAAACTATGTTTGAGCCGCGACACGAGAAAACCAACAATGTGGTTGTGCGCCCAGCGCAGACTCAGATCAGCCTGGGCATCCACCCAGTCTGATCAGAGTCTTCGCTGTCCGCATGAAGATAGCTTAGACCCTTAGCTACCCTTTAAGCGCTTAGGAAAGACGCTGCTAAAACTAGGCGGATGCCCACGTTGATCTGAGTCTGCGTTGGGCGCTCAACCACTTTGTTGGTTTTGTCGTGTCGCGGCTCGTTTCATATATACTCAGTGTGATAATAACAATTCAAACAGAAACGAACTGATAACAATGTAAAAGGTAAAGTATTTCCCTATAAAGTGGCTGACCTACTTGGCTGGCCCTCGCCCACATCGGGGCCCGCGCAATAGATGGGCTGTCTGATGCCCTCTACGTCGGAGCTGCTAGTAGCTGTAGCAGGACCTGAGTGTCATTGATCTCAGGTAGGGTAAAAGTCCTGCAAATTCAGAGGCACGTCTCGACATGACTGAAATATTGTTGTCTGGGATGTTAAGCAACAACTCAGCAACAACATCCTATGACCTCTTGGCACAAGTGCCAGTTACACAAACGATCCTTGCAAATAAACTTCCTGCAAGTGGGTTGCCCAATGTTACTGCACTGCATCATGGACAACAGAGCGATAGTATGTTTCATTCACCCTTTAGACAGTGTGTTACAGAGTCTGCTTTAAGGTGTGCGAGTACACCTCTATGTGCTCTTCACCATATGTACAAAGGGGAACAACCTCTGTGACTTTCTGTTTGCTTCCCTGGATGACAAAATCCTTACCAAAAGGGCTCTGCTCACTAAGGAAATAACCTGACGCCAGATGCTGACTGGCGAGGTTTGTTTTACGACTAGCTACATACATACTTCTGCCGCGCAGGTTCCCAACCTGGCGGGTGTATTAGCGCAGCAAGTATGAACGATTGGCTGTTGCCTTCGGGTTGCGGTGGTGTCACAAAGTAATTCCCGGCCCCTATACAGCTTAGAACTACTGCATTTCTTCTGGCATAGAACATTCATTAGACATAATTATCAGAAGTGATCGAATCATTAGTAAGGGAGAAAAAAAGAAGACAAAGTTCTTTCGTTTAAGAGTTGACCTCCATTTCAAAGGACAGCAAAAATGAATATGGTATAGTTACTACCCGGCTAGTGCACCCACCGACTATAATACGCGGTTTCTCGCGCATATCCGTCCCAGTGGGTGCAAATGTCGATAATACGTGCCGGGCCGCGTAGCGCAATCAGTAGGGCACCTGGCTCATAAGTCAAAGGTCTTGGGTTCGAAACCCGGTCTGGCCACATACTTTCGTTTCTCCTTCCGCTGATTCAAGAAGGGCAGTTGTCAGTTACTGGCGAAAGTATGTACACTTAGTACTGGTTAACCGCTGAGGAGGTCTACGCCTGCCCAGGAATAGTGCGGTTAGGTCAACTGACTGTCCCGACATGACTATAGCTGTTTACAGTCCACGTTAAGCATCAAATCAATCAAAAAACCAACTTTAATACAGCGTCGTTTCAATGTAATCATTCCTACTGAATTCTTACCTGATATAACTTGGAAGTGCCATAACAGTTTATCGCGGAATATTTATTTGGGTCTCCGCTGTAGTTCATCTGATTAATGTCATATTTGATAATTGGCCATTTGTGGAGACCAGCAGAAACCAGGACAATTCTGACGTCATCACCATTCTTTTTCATGTCAGGTAGCAGCTTGCCAATAAGCAGAAAATGGCTTAGGTAATTGACCTACAACAGAGTGATAATCCATCTAGCCATGCTTTCCCAAGAGGTAGGTCTTGAAGACCAAACAATTGTCTACCAGGCCCTTTACCGTAAAAGTACAGAATAGGATCTAACTTTTTTGATATGGAAAATGACTGCATGTTATTGATGCCTTGCTTTAATTTGCCTTTCATTTATACAATATACAATTCGTCACTGTGACCTAGTTTTGTGGCAGACGAACTGGTACAAGCGTAAATGAAGATTGAAAGGCCTCAGGAGTAAGAAAGCTGAGATTCAGCGCCAGGTTTCCCATTAAAGTTAATGTAAAATACAAGGGGCCACTGCAATGAATTGACGCTGATTTTCTCAAATGGAACTTTGCCTAAGGCCTTATAGATATCAGTAATTTATAGAATAAGTTTCAAAATGATTCGTCGAAATTTTTAGCTGCTTTCGTTAGCATTTATCAGCAAGACATTGTAACAAATTACATGTAGTAAAATGGTCTTTTTCATAACATTCCAGCAAACATGGTACGTTTCAGGATCTAATGAAGGAGTTTTGAGTCTATTGAACAGCATTTTAATGCTTCATTGCCAAAAGAGAAATTATACTGTAGATCCGACAAGTTCGGAGCTATGCTAATGTAGCTATGTATGTGCTCTTGGGTTACTTTGTCAGGAGGCCTGTAAATGCACCGTAAAACCAAAGTATTGAGATAGACAGGTCTGAGAAATCACGCTAACCCAGATCAGACTGTTCTTGAAGGAGCGGTCTAATCAGGGTCAATATAGGGAACAAACATGGTTTTTCATGCATTAAAGTTTGCCAGATCCCGAGTGAGGTGTTGGAAACCGAGGCCGAAGGCCGAGGTTTTCAACATCTCCCAAGGGACCTGGCAAATGTTAATGCATCGGAATCAAATGTTTGATCGCTGTTATTGCATAAATTCAACGAATTATTCGTTAAAATTTGAGAGAAAAAATGGCACTATATTTTGTCACCGTTTGACAGCCAACGCGCTGGTGCATCTTTTTACTAATATTCGTCTTCCGGGCCCGAGAGCATTCAGCTATTCAAAATGGCTGCCATCATCCTATTCAACCTCAATATTTCGGAAAATTGTCCAAGATGTTCTTTGTAGTTGATGCAAAATAGATTGCAAATTAATCAATAATTTCAATAATTGAGCTATAATTTCCATGAAGAACAAGCCTGATCCATTCATCGCTGATGAACACTTATTATGTCCCCCCACCAAAGGTGAGTGGGGACATATTGTTTTCAGTGCGGTTCCCGGGCGTCGGCGTCGGCGTCAGCGTCGGCGTCGGCGTGACAGATTCTTGTATGCGCGATATCTCTTGAACCAATGGATGGAATTTCACCAAACTTGCATGGATATATTATTGGGACAAGCTTATGAGCTGATTAGATTTTGGTGACCTTGACCTCATTTTCAAGGTCACAGGAGGACTTAGATGACAATTTCTTGTATGCGCAATATCTCTTGAACCAATGGATGGAATTTCACCAAACTTGCATGGATACATCATTGGGACAAGTGTAAGAGCTGATTAGATTTTGGTGACCTTGACCTTATTTTCAAGGTCACAGGATGACTTAGATGACAATTTCTTGTACCCAATTTCTTGTATGTGCCATATCTCTTGAACCAATGGATGGAATTTCACCAAACTTCCATGGATATATCATTGGGACAAATGTAAGAGCTGATCAGATTTTGGTGACCTTGGCCTCATTTTCAAGGTCACAGGAGGACTTAGATGACAATTTTTTGTACCCACTACATCTCCTGAACCAATGGATGGAATTTCACAAAACTTGCATGGATACATTATTGGGACAAGTTTTTGAGCTGATTAGATTTTGGTGACCTTGACCTCATTTTCAAGGTCACTGGAGGACTTGGATGACAATTTCTTGTACCCACTATATCTCCTGAACCAATGAATGGAATTTCACCAAACTTTCCTGGATGCATGTTTGGGACAAGCTTATGAGCTGTTTAGATTTTGGTGACCTTGACCTTATTTTCAAGGTCACTGGAGGACAAACATGGCAATTTCTTGTACCCACAATATCTCCTGAACCAATAGATGGAATTTTGCCAAACTTTCATGGACACATGACTTGGACAAGTTTAAGGGCTGAACAAAATTTTTTTGAGCTGATTAGATTTTGGTGACCTTGACCTCATTTTCAAGGTCACTGGAGGACTTGGATGACAATTTCTTGTACCCACTATATCTCCTGAACCAATGGATGGAATTTCACCAAACTTTCCTGGATGCATGTTTGGGACAAGCTTATGAGCTGTTTAGATTTTGGTGACCTTGACCTTATTTTCAAGGTCACTGGAGGACTAACATGGCAATTTCTTGTACCCACAATATCTCCTGAACCAATAGCTGGACTTTTGCCAAACTTTAATGAACACATGACTTGGACAAGTGTAAGGGCTGAACAAAATTTTGGTGACCTTGACCTCATTTTCAAGGTCACAGGAGGATTTAAATATGTGAAAATTTCACTAAAGATGATGTATCTCTTTAAGCTTTGGCTTGATTTCCACTTTACTTTCATAGATATACCTATGGGACAGTCTCAAGAGTGTAGTGTGTTTTGATGACCTTGACCCCATTTTCAAGGTCAAAAGCTATCTTACAAATGCGTATTTTTCTCTCTTAAAAATGAGATATCTTGAACCAGTGGATGGATATTCATCAGACTTGCATGAATGTATCATTGTGACAGGTTTAAGACATGTTTAGTAGTTGGTGACCTTGACCCATTTTTGAAGGACATAGTCTTCTATGTAGGATATTTTTAGAACCAGCAGATGGATTTTGTCCAAACTTGCATAGATATTTTATTTGTACAGGCTTTTTATTCATTAGAGGGGATGGGAAATGGGCTTGTGGGGGGACATCAGTTTTTCTCTGAAAAACATTTCTAGTTTACTCTCCATTTGGCATCGTGAGAATGTAAACAACATTGCTCGACGATGACGTCAGATTACAAAGGCATGATGACGTCATATAGGCATATATAGGTGGCGCACCACCAATTTTTGTAATTGGACCGAAACGGGAGAGTTGCATGGCGGATTGTTTTAGTGGCCCGGCACAAGCATAATGAAAGTTCTGTCATCGTGCATCAACAGCGCGTGAAAACCCTTGTTGAAACACGGATTTTCGCCGGTTGATGCACGGCTGTTAATACCTCTCGGCAATAACACTGTTTGCCATTCTATCTTTTGGACACCCTTTTGGGGGCAATAGGCCTAGTGCATTGTGAGATAACTCTGCTCCATTTTAAGGACAATTATGCGCCCCAAGTTTTAGAATTTTAAGAAATCGTTAGTTCTAATCCTGGTTAACGAAAAACATTAGAATATTATATTATGTTATATTATTACTTTATATTATTATATTAAAATATTCTTACTTGAAGCGAGGACTCAAAGCCATCATCTGTTTTGACTGAAAGAAATGTGAGACAAAAACTGAAAAACTTTGTTGTTATATAGATATCCCTAAGTATTTTCCTTTCGAAAACTTAAAACAATGTTTCATATCCAGCTTGTATGAACTCTGACTTTCTGAAGATAAATGTCATGAATTGACTGGCAATACCCTTGCAAACAGAGGATGAAATAATCACTTGGTTTATATTTCTGTTTTCATGCCTTCTAAACGAACTATTCCATTTCCCCATGGAGCTTCTGCAAACAGGACCCAGTTGTTAAAAATCTCATGATGTCGTTTGTTAAAGAGGCATTAAAATTTCAAACGTATTGTACGCAAAAAAAAAAAAAAAAAAAAAAAGATCTGCAACATTTTGCTCAAAAACATTTGAGGAGCTTAAAAGAACTCCTCTAATTTTACAGCAAAAAAATATTGCCGTAATTAATTTTGTGAGTACTGTAAGACTTAACGAAACCTTGACTAATGACTTGTTAAGCAAACGTCGCTTTCAACAACTTGGCCTTGCTTGCTAAATTCGATATACATGTATATGCATGAAAAACATATTCCTACAAAACATCAGATTTTTACAAGATTCAACTTTTTAAAGTTGGTGGCTTTATCTCAAAACTCATGGAAGTGGCAAGCTGAATAACACCCCTGGTTAATTATGTAAATATGTATATGAGTCATTCTACAAAAATGAAGGAATTTGGGCTTTTTTGCAAAAATAACACATTCAACAGATTTTGATTTGTTTTATTTTAATCT
Organism: Ctena decussata; assembly: GCA_963989385.1. Lineage (NCBI taxonomy): Eukaryota > Metazoa > Mollusca > Bivalvia > Lucinida > Lucinidae > Ctena > Ctena decussata. Next base: position 187,038 of record CAXDIV010000007.1, read on the forward strand.
CAACTCTGAATATTTAACAACAATAAACCAATACTCTAGACAAAAGAATTTGCTTAAAAATACATGTTGGCTTATTTTGATTGCTGCCCTGGTTTTACAATGCCATTCCTGTTACCACAACATGAAACCATATTTCCTAAATGAAATAATTATCGTAGTTATTTTCTTCTTTCCTATTAAAAAACTCCTGCTTAGACCTCCAAGTTTACAAACTTGTTCAGAGGAAAAATTATTTGATACTAATAATATAATCAATAACTTATTATTTTACTGAAATAAACGTTTTAAGACAAATGCCATCAAATCTATTTTGCGAAACTGTAGGATGAGTATCTTTATTTCTGCAAAAGGTAGCTGCAGGCATCGACTTTCAAATTGGTAAATAAATGCAACAACAGAACATTGAATTAATTTATATATTAAGCAAAAGTTGACTGGTAACAGAAATGACATTTGGTAACAGGAATGACAACAATAATTTTCAGCAGTAACATAAACAACAATATGAATGATATTCAGTATCAAGAATGATAGCTAAACTGAAAGATGTTAAAATACCAAAAGTAACTTGTAATCTGACTAACAGTGAAGTAGAAATCTGGTGAATATATTTTAGATAAAATGAGCTCTTAAAGGCTCAGAGTGTCTGTTCAGTTTACCTTTAAGGTGGTGATAATCACTGCTTTGAGGCAAAGACAAAAATTCGCATGAAATGCTGAAAATTCAACAGATCTTCCCAAACATTAGCAGATACCTTCTTTATGTAAAATGTGATTCAACCTGATAAAAGTGTACTATGAAAGTGTCATCCCTGTTACTTATTCTGTGGACATGTGCCATCCCTGTTACCACGGCCAACAACAGGCTATTACATGCCGCCTATAATGTTCTGTAAAAGACATGGCATATTCAAATTAGTCTAGTTGAAAGAACTATAAATGTCAAACACAAACAATTTTCATATTTTACATATTTAATTAAATTTAAAGTGTCATTCCTGTTACTTTTGGTGAGTAACAGAGATGACAGTAACAGGGATGACAGTAACAGGAATGACAAAAAGTATGCAAACTCACACTTATTTTGCTTTCTGGAGGCAAAAACTTGAAAATGTTTACACAACAATATTGATGTCTATCATACTTTTTCAGTGTTTGTATTTTGTTTTATTTGCAGCTTTTTATTTTTATAGAAAGGTGGGTAACAGGGATGACAGATTACCTGTCTTACTCACTGCATAATTTAGATAATTGTTTCATATTTACCTTTAAGCAAACTTTGCATAAAATAATTTAATGTTTTTGTAAAATTGGCGCTCCTTACCTCACAAAAGTCCAGTGCAAGGTCATTTTCATGGGTAGTAACTCTGTCTAAACCACAACTGCAACTGTGGTAACAGAGTATGACACGAACTGCGGGACACACCAAAACAAACTTGACACGGCTTCAAATCAAAACCAATGGGTACACGACGCTCTGTCATTGGTAGGTTTCTGTCACAGACTTTCATTATGTCTCTACTTGTTTTGTTTATATTAGCACTTTTTGTCAAACTGAAGTTCAACTTTCACTATTTTGCAGTGGGACAAGCAAATGCAAGGGGGGGGGGGGGGGGGGGGGGGGGGGTAACTCTTAATTTCTTAAGAAAGAAATATGAACAACTGCATTAACTAGCCCAGTCATAATCGTAAATGTTAGATATTTGGTCAATTTAACGAAAAGCATACTACCAAAGGCAAGATACTTGAAATGGAAAAAAAGGTATATACAAGTATTTAGGTAAGGGACAGGAATTCCTCATCTTTTGTAGACTGACTCATATACAAGGGCTGTTACCAATCGAAAAGGAGCTTTCACCAAACGAAAAAGAGACATTGTTCCCAAACGACCCTGTCATTGTGGCTAAACAAATCTGTTAAGCCACGATGACTAAGTAGTCTGGAAGTATTTTCGTTTCGTAACAGCCTTAAAACATAGTTAATCAGGTGTGAATAAGGTACACCTAGTTATATCCTGCAGGCACAAAACGTGGAATCAACAATAAATCAACGTTTATTCGACGTCATGGAGTAGAATAAACGTAGGTTCGATGTTGATTCAACATTGTGCGCCCCGTGGGATGTACTTCTGGAAGTCACAGTATTTTCCTCTGTTACTCACCCAATGTACCACTAATGATTCCAGCATTGCACACAAGAACGTGTAACTGTCTACCAGACCGTTTGAAAGCTTCAACAAAATCTTTTGTAGACTGGAACGAGGAGAGGTCCAGGTGCATATATTCCAAGTTTAATTTTTCTAGGTCTGCAAGCTCTTCGGTCCCCTTCTCCTTCAATTCTATGTATTCTTCGTCCATTTTCTTGATTGCCTGAAATATTCCAGTCCATTCATGCCAAAGCGTCTCATAACATGGAGGAGCCCCTGTATCTCAGTGAATTAAGCGATGGCCCACTGATCTAGCGAACCCGGGTCCGAGCCCTGCTTGAGACGAAAATCTCCTCCTACCGCAAACGGGTTCCATTGCACACGGCCTTTTATTGTCACCCTCCCGTCGTCCTGATATGACTGAAAAAGTGTTGAAAAGGGCGTAGAAACGCAAGTCATCCACCCATCTATTATCTCATTATATGGACATTTGAAAGCAGTTTAGCATCAGATCAGACGAAAAAGCACGCGGCATCTCATCATGGCTTTTACTGTTTGCTGTAAGTGCACAGTCTACCATTCTCTAAAAAATAAACTTCCAAACTGTAGCGTTTGAGCTGTGTATTTATCAGATTTTTCGGGGAATTAATACACTTAAAAGCAATCAGGCATCTGCTGCGTTTTACCATAATTGTCATTATTGTTTAAATAAGTCTTTGACGTCTTGTATCTTATTAAGAGTAGACTCGCGACCATCGCTGGAAAAGAACTGACCTTTTGGCTTTTCGCTTGTTTTGATTTGTTTTGCCGTGTCTTTAAAATTTTCCTTTCTCATTTGGAGTTCAAGACAGGATGTGATAGTCGACTGCGTCGGTTCCTGGTCACTGCCTTGTTGTCTACCTTGCTTCTCCAGAGTTTTCCGATTCACATTAAACCAAAACAGGTCGCGACACGAGAAAACAACAAAAGTGACGTACGCCACGCGAAGACTCAGATCAGCCTGGACATTTGCCCAGTCTGATCAGAGTCTTCGCTGTCGGCATGGAGGTAACTTAGACCCTTAGCTACTCTTTAAGCGTACAGCAAGGACTCTGATCAGACTGGGCGGATGCCCAGGGTGATCTGAATCTTCACGTGGCGCACATGCCATTTTGTTTGTTTTCTGGTGTCACGGCGCAAATCTACAACAGTTGAAAATGGTACCTCTAGTGTCTTTTCCTCTGATCTGCAGGCCAAGATCACTGTTCCACCCATCATAGCAATCCATTTCGCTGTCTCGTAACCAATTCCTGGAACATATAGAAAGCAATGACAATAGAACATAGATCAATTGAGCACTGCGATTTAAATTTTAATTCTAAGCGCTAGCAACATGGAAAACCCACAGGCAGCGGTAGGTCAATAGCAAATTCGCAGACCGGGTTCGTCTGGGTATTTGGGTATTAAGTAATTTAATTCTTATTAGCCTAAAATATGTACTGAAACTCATGCGCATAAAAAGGCTTCTGTATATACTTCACAAGAGAGAATTTCATCAGACTCGGAAGTCTAGAAAGACTATTAAAATAGAGTACAGGTTTTACACTGAATTTTTTATGTCACGTCCAGGCCCTTTCAAAATCAAGTCAACCCTTATAAGAAATAATCTGCTTATAGGAGGGCAATTAATTATTCGGAGTGGCTATTGCCAGTACACTGGTAATAGCCATTTTACGATGAAATCGCTATTGCCAGTCGACTGGTAATAGCGATTTTAACGTAAAATTGCTATTGCCAGTTGACTTTTAATAGTGATTTCCACGTAGAGTCGCTATAACCATGCAGTTGACTGGTAGCAGCAAAAATAATTAGAAACGCTAATGCTAGTTTCTTTAAGTTTTGGTCTAAGAAGGGCAAAATCTATTTATCAGCCAGCTTCTGTCTTTGAGTTTATTGTTGCACTCTCATTTATGCATGAATGAATTACTGATTGCTTTATATTTGCACTATTTTTACAGTACTTCGAACTTCATGGTTAATGAGTGGCCACTATTTCATATATTTTTATTCCATCATCAGATAACAAGATACTAAGAAGTGATCTTACTGTTTGTGTTAGATAAGCCGTGCATCTCTGCGGTCTTTTCGGAGTCTTCCCTGCTATTACATGTATCAACTGTATACTAATTTTGTAGACTATACAGAGTAAAAAACGAGCCATCTGGTCAATCTGTGCAGATGCGTAGGCTGAGATGCTTATAATGACCCCTTTTAAGTGTCATGATTAGCCGAAGGTTTCCCTTGTACTGAAGATGTAAGTCACTAATCACCTGTTGTTTCCTTTCCTTCTATAAACCCTAACGGGTGTATATTTCCCTGCTCAGCGGAGCTTTTGGTATGAAAAGCTAGGGAAAATCAGGAGATTCCGTAGAAAATCACATGCACTTCCGCAAGTAGATCTGTTCTTCGAGCATGGCTCGAACCCAAAGTAGTGATAATGATCAACAGCCCGTTTAACCACTTGCCATGGAGGCCGCATCTAATTTCAATATAATTTGCATAACAATCCCATAAACAGTTTCTCGGTTATAAGACAGATGGATCGCTTGCGGTTTTACGGCCCCTGCAATAGCATCAGTCATGTCCGATATAGACTGAAATACTGTCTGAAAGGGCCGTTAAACTCAAAACAATCAATCAATCAATCCATCACTCCCACCGGGATGCAACCCAGACCGCTGCCTCAGTAGGCCAGTGCTTAAACAAATGAGTTATCGAGGCTCCTCAGTAACACAACGCCACAGTTCTTTACTATGCAGCTATAAACTTTAAGTGTGATGCAACTTCTTAATCTTTAAGTTTATACATGTAAGAAAAAAATATGGAGGAAATACTGAAAATACCAACTAACTGGCAATAGCGATTTCACGTTAAAACGGCTATTGCCAGTCGACTGGTACAAGCGATTTTGACGTGAAATCGCTATTTCCAGTCGACTGTCAATAGCGATTTTAACGTAAAATGGCTATTTCCAGCCGACTGCACTAGACCTTTCCTTAATTATTTCCTTTAAATTTGAGGGGATGAATAAATGAAAATGATAAATGACAAAGTCGTGCATGTCATTGACATTTTATTTTTACACGCTGACACCAGGTCTTCAAACATTTGCGATTTCACTGCCCTTTCAATGGTATTTCGGCCATATCGAGCCAATGGAAGGGTAATCTTTAACAAAATAAATATATAAAATGATAAACAATGTTTGAGATAGCCCTGACAGGCCTGCATCGCCATTGCTTTGAGGTTATATTGAGTGTACATGTATATATAAAAGTGAGTGCTTACCAGTGTTCGATCCAGTCACAACAAATATCCTATCCCTCGACAGCTGAACTGTCGGCAAAGAAACTTTTCCGCCCATCTCTTCTTTCTTTTACTGTAGAAAACAAGCTAATAACACCATGTGCGCACAGATACGATTCAGATCAGCCTGCGCGTTAGCGTAGTCTGATCCGAGTTTCCTTTCTCTGCATCGCAGAGGAATCAATAAAGCGAACAATAAAGACTATGATCCGACTGCGCAGATGCGCAGGCTGATCTGAGCCTTTATGTTCGCAAAGATCGTAAGGTAAGGCACCTTTTTCGAGATGCGGCAAGGCTTCAATGAATTTGCACACAAATGGACGGACGTCTGTATCGTTCAGTTATTTGGGGTAAAATGTTATAAATACGCATAAAGAAAATGATAAAATGTATTTTATGTTCTAAATAAACGATGAACTACACCAAGGTTATAAAGTGGGACGCACGTATTTTTTCTATGATCACACTATCCAAGCCGATAATACCTTTTCTCGGTATGTATGTATGTATGTATGTGCGTACCTGCAAGCGCGCAAGTGTTAATTATTTTTCAATTTTATAACGCACTGGTTTGGCAAATCTATGCATTAATCAAGCTCTACATAGACTTGAACGAGTGTCCTACTTAAGGAAGTGATAATCACTTATTTGGGACAAAGACAAAAATCTGCATAAAATATTCAAAATTACACTGATCTTTCCAAAACTTAGCAGATGCCTTCTTTATGTTGTTTCCCATAATTTAGAATCCCAAAATGCAGCATTTGTTAATATTAAAAAGTGTTTTATAAGAGAAGATCAAAGGGTAACTTTCTGCGAATAAATCTGAAAAAATAATATCATTGTTGAAAATATAATTAGTGCTTAGAGTACCTTGTTGCATAATGGAGAGCGTCCTAGCAATTATTTTTTCAAACTCTTTCACACATTACCAGGCTGAGCAGATGAAAAAAAGATGCAGTCTGTGTCCAATTTTTTTTTTGTCAAAACACGCAGGTGAGACAGGTGAGACTATTTTAACAAGGTTGAACGATTTCATCTACACACCACTGATCATGTCAGTAATGTATTATTTATATTGTAGGTGTTAACATAGGTATGCTTGCCTACCCTATATTTAATAAATGCGTCCAGTGTACATTTACTTTGTACATGGTTGAACATTTGAGAAAAGGCTACCGTTTTCATCTGGTCTACATTACAATTTGAGAAAGAGTTGGAATAAGTCATTGCTAGGACGTTCTTCATTATGCAATAATGCACCTTCAACACTGCGTAAATTTTCAATAACGATATTATTTTTTTCAGATTTATTCGCAGAAAATTACCCTTTGATCTTTCCTTATAAAACACTTTTTTAAGCAGCATGTACGTCTATTTTGTCTTCTAAACTGCAAAGAACAACAAAAATAAGAAGTCTGCTAACTTTCAGGGAGATACGTTACTTTTTTATGGTTTTCTGCAGATTTTTACATTTACCATAAATCACCACCTTAAAACATAATATTTCTCTTTTTCTGAAGTTCAAGCATCATCTAAAGATTTGCTAAAGGGATCGAGGATGTTTTATAGATGTATACTGAGCAGACAATCAGAATAAGAGACTGAGTGTTAGTCTAAGCTCTACATTTTCACTTTTATTTTCATCTGAAAGGACAAAGGTGTTCTGGTGGCCAATTGAATTCTCCAGGGCCATAAACCATTATCTGTGTATAGCAGATTTTTACTTCCCGCGTGAGCTTGTGCATCTGGCGATGCTGATCAATCAGCTGACATATTTGTGAGAAGCTGAAAAGTTCTCTCTTTTTTCCGCATGCCTCTTGCTCGTATAAATATGATATGTCACCTGTGTGTGATCTTACATGTTTACCTACATAGAATAAAGGTTTGTTCTGTTCTGTTCTGTAATGATAGTTAAACAGAGGGGTGCTCGTTATTCTAAGCTGACAGGTTTGTTGCCAGAATGAACAGTGACAATTGGCATAATAGTAAGGCAACCTTAGCATTATCTATCGATGCCAGCAACTCAAACGACACCGACGCATTATTTCAAGAAAGGTTCTAGTTCAGAAAAATATTGCGTTTTTACAAAACTGAGGAACACTGGAATTCATTTTTATTTTGAAGAAATAATGTAATTTATAAATTAGTTTATGGGACAGAGGGAACGGGAGTGTCTTATCAATGAAATGTTCAGACACGATGTTATGCTGATCAGACACAATCGGGTGTTAACATATTGTGTTGTATTTCTTTAAGAAATAATAGCAAGGATAAGCCACATTCAGTAACCAAGCAGCTACATTTATCACTCGACAGCTGTCCACACCTCTTTCTGCCTGTCTGGCAGGCTCAAACAATCATGTTTCGATAAACGAATCTCAGGGTTGCAACTCAATTTTCATTACAAAATTCCCTGACTCTTCCCTGATTATTGACCATTTTCCAGACTTCCGATCAGAGTGGTCCGGCGCGTTTTTGTGCAACATATAAGAAAACACGCATGACCCCTATGTTTCTGACGGCCTCCCAGCTCCCCTTACAGCTGTCCTCATCCTCCAAAAATTGAATTCTACCTAAAATATATTTAAGTTTTGTAGTTGTTATTTATCTATTAATTTTATTTTTTTTCTTTAACATCTTTTAATTTATGCATAATCTTTAGTTGACATACATAACAAAGAATTAAGGCTTAATTTAAAATTAATATGAAAAATGGTTTTAAAAAGATCAAGCCCTATCAGTCTTCCTAATATTCTCTAAAGCTGATTTTCAAAAAAAAAAACTGATCGACTAAAATTGCCTAAATGCTTAGTTTAACAAAATTTTGGCTATGGTAGTAGATCTAGTAGAGATATATTATCAAAAGAAGAATCCTACCAAACCAGGTTTATACTGGAAACAATTTTAAATCCCAATAAAATCAGTTGACCATATAATAAAATTTTGTAAATCTATACTTTTCAGAAGACTGCCTTAGCCATACCATATAAAGGGAAATTTTGAAATTCCCTGTTTTCCCATTCTTTCTAAATTTCCCCGACACATATCAAAATTTCCTGACCTGGAAAAAAATCATTTTCCAGACTTTTTTGGCAACCCTGAACGATGCTGGAAGAGGCAGAAATGCCTAGATGATGTCGACACAGTGAGTTCACAGTGAGTTTGGAAAAAATACGCTTCTTGGCTACGACCGTCAAAATGAATTTAACGTTCAGAACTGGCTGATATGGGCAAAGGGCCTCAACTGTCTCTAATAGAAGTTCACGGGAGATTTAATACACAAACAGGAACATATTACTGCGAAGTTTTCTTTCACAAACATAGGGAAACAGTTTGAAATGTAGTTTTCTTTAAGCTGATAAAATACAAACAAAACAGTAATTACCACGAAGCTTTAATGGAGACATTGGCAAGTGGAAAACGAACTGACGGATGGACTGAAAGTAATGACAATACGAAGTCTTAAGAAGGTCTTGCCGTGTTTGTATAAATACTTGGATTAAAACTGTGTATGTCCTCAGCTTATCTAGAGAGTCATAAGTCTAATGGGACACCTGAGGCCCGTACACAGGGTCACGGTGGGATGCGATGGTGCGAATGCACCCCTTAATTTGGTGATAAGAACAAGAGGCCATTCTGATATAAAATTGGTCCAATTCCAGAGATTTTCTCAATTTCACATTTTGCTACTTTTAGTAACAGAGGCCAACTTGTCTGGTCTTTATATATTTACTTTTGAAACACCTCAAGGCAAGAATCATTTTGCCACAAATTTCATCAAAATCCATTCAGGGGTTACTGAGATATAGTCAGTTTCATGTTTTGTGCTATTTTTAGTAACAGCAGATGGCGGCCATCTTAGAATGCCAAAATGCAAAAAATTGAAAAGCTTTCATGCAAGGACCATTTTGACACAAAATTGGTCCAGTTCCATTGTAATTTTCTAATTTTCAAATTTTGCTATTTTAAGTATCAGAGGCCAACTTGACAGGTCAATATTTGTTAATTTGTGAAACATGTCAAAGCAAGAATCATTTTGCCACAAAGGACCTGGTATGATAAGGGCCGTTTTTGGCCCCCATTCAAATTCTCTTAAAAATGCATGGTTTCTATTGCTTATTATTTGTGCATATAGGAACAAGCAAAAATAATATGTTTCGTGTTTGTTAATTCTCAGAATGACATGATTTCTGACATGCCTACGTTATTTCAATAAAATGAAGGAAAATTGCGAGAAAATTTGAGTTTAATACATATTCCTTTCAACAAATAAGTCATTTACAATAGCTTTTGAAAGCTCTTAACAACAGGCTTTTGATGAACTGCTTATATGTAAGATTGCACTGCTAACTACCTGTACACTGCACAAGGTCTCTCCAGGTACCCCACCCACTCAAGTTTGCAAGTCCAGAGACGCTAACCAAAAAATTCCAACAGATCAAAATGAAATGTATACCAGATTATTCCTTGTGTTCTAACTAAGAAAATGAATACCCACAACATATGTTTATTTTGTCTATGAGCGGAGATATGGGCGTTTTTATGTTGAGAACGCTGGGAAAATGTTCCAAACGCTGCCAGTTTGGTAACAAAAAGTTAAAAATAAACATTGAGCCCGGTCTCCAGCACATTTAATATTTTCATGTCATGTAAATATATTAAAATTTTATCTGTATACAAAATATTAAATGTGCTGGAGGCCGGGCTCATATATTTTGAAAGCCACAAAGGCTACCAAATTCGTCATTTTCGTCAGAATCCGCTGGGGGTATGGGTATGTTCAGTACAAATATCACAAATATTTTGTGCAAGAACTGGTTAATTTTGTGTTTGCTAACACATTCAAGGTTTGAACTTTCATATGAATACATTTTTATTATGGAAATATGAGACTTTTGAAAAATGAGTTTTCTGGGGGCCAAATATGGGCCTTATCATACCAGGTCCTTTCGTCTCAATGGCTTCAGTGGTTAATGAGATGTTGTCATTTTCATGTTTTGTGCTATTTTTAGTAACGGCAGATGGCGGCCATCTTGGAATGCCAAAATGCAGAAAATCGAAAAAGCTTAATGAAAGGACCATTCTGACAGAAAATTAGTCCAATTCCACTGAGATTTTCTTATTTTCACATTTTTCTAGTTTTAGTAACAGAGGCCATTATGACTTGTCTATATTTAGTTACTTTTGAAACATCTCAATGCAATAATCATTTTGACAAAAATTTCGTCAAAATCTATTTAGCGGTTACTGAGATATTGTCATTTTCATGTTTTGTGTTATTTTTAGTAACGGCAGATGGTGGCCATCTTGGAATGCCAAATTGCAATTAATCAAAATGGCTTCATGTAAGGAACATTCTGACACAAAATTGGTCCAATTCCATTCAAGGGTTCTTGAGTAATTGTCATTTTATGTTTGTGCTATTTTTAGTAATGGCAGATGTTGGCCATCTTGGAAAGCCAAATTGCAATTAATCGAAACGGCTTCATGCAAGGAACATTCTGACACAAAATTGGTCGAATTCCATTCAAGGGTTCTTGAGTAATTGTCATTTTTATGTTTGTGCTATTTTTAGTTACGGCAGATATCGGCCATCTTGGAAAGCCAAATTGCAATTAATCGAAACGGCTTCATGCAAGGAACATTCTGACACAAAATTGGTCGAATTCCATTCAAGGGTTCTTGAGTAATTGTCATTTTTATGTTTGTGCTAATTTTAGTAACGCCCCCCATGATGGCCATCTTGGATAGTCAACTGGCACAAAATTGAAATAATTCCTTTCAAGAACCATTTCTGACCAAATCTGACAACAATCGATTGCGATTTCTTGAGATACTGATATTTGAGCAAAATCGGTCTTGTAAATGCTAAGTAGGTCACTGTGACCTAATTCCGCTATAGATTTTTTTCATTTTTATAATTTTTAATCCCAAGGTCCCATTAATGTTCCATGCCAACTTTCGGCCAAATATACTAAATGGTTCTGGAGAAGAAGTTGATTTTGTTGTTTTTGCTATTTTTAGTAACGGCGGCCATCTTGGATTCTTGACCTGACCCAATTTTACAATTTTGAAACCCTGCAGTCTGGTCATGCTCCATGTGAAATTTGAGACCCATGGGTGTAGTGGTTTTAGAGAAGAAGTTGTTTGAAGTCGTTTGAATAAGTTGTTTTTTGACATTGGCATTTGAGCAAAATTACACTCGTAAACAGAAAGTAGGTCACTGTGACAAAACCCCCCTATAGATTTTTTTCATTTTTACAATTTTGAATACCAAGGTTTCATTGATGTTCCATGCCAAAATTCAGACAAATATACCCAGTGGTTCTGGAGAAGAAGTTTATTTTGTTGTTTTTGCTATTTTTAGTAACGGCGGCCATCTTGGATTTTCAACCTGACCCAATTTTATAATTCTGAGACCCTGGAGTCAGGTCTTGCTCCATGTGAAATTTGAGAACCATGGGACCAGTAGTTTTACAGAAGAAGATGTTTGAATATTTGTTTTTAGGTGTTGACGGACATATTTCGGGACGACGCACAACGGACGCATTGGTATGACAATAGCGCACTATGGCCCTTCGGGCCAGGTGAGCTAATAAAAACCATGCGGATTTCTGCTAGAAACTGATTTTTTTACCCCCTACAGTTGGCCTCATATTCTATTATCAGCTTTAGCATCCCCCTTTGACAATTTCCTGAAATTCGCATCCCTCTTTTCTACAAGTGTGCATATAAGTCTGCACTGAGTCACAGGTATTGCATACACTTGTATATGAATGCACATCAAAAACACTGTATGCCCCTGTCCAGGTAAGTGGTGTCGTAAAAATTTAAACAGGAGGGCCATGTGGCTTGTAATCGCTCACTTGAGTGAGTATAAGGTCAACCCAAGGTCATAATTTGAACAATCTCGGTAGTACACGAGGCTCCGATGAAGTATACCAAGTTTCAATGCTGTCCGTCAACTGGTTCTAGATTTGTTAAAGGTTTTTACCATATATGGACATGGTGGCTATGTTGGTCACGTAGCCTCGACCTTTGAAATTTTCGTTCCTTGCAACCCCTGGAGGCTCTATATAAAATTTGGTTACAATGGTCATGTGGTTTTTGAGTAGATGTTTAAAATCGTCGAAATGAGAGATCTTGGTCAAAAGTCAGAGTGATCTTGACCTCTTATACTTAGAATTTTTTATGTACTCATTTTGATGACACTATATCAATTTTATGCCAAAATCTTCTAAAATTTTCATGAACTCTTATGGTTTAGCATTTCCCATTTAAAAGCGCAATGAAGCAATTTGACCTTACCGCAATGAAGCAATTTGACCTTACCGCAAAAAAGGTCAAGATTTACCCCAGGTCATCATTTGAACAGTTTTGGTAGTACTCAAGTACTTGATGCTACATACCAACAGTCAAGGCCAACGGTCAATTGCTTCTTAAGAAAGTTTTTTTACCATATATGGGCATAGTGCAAATGTTAATCATGTGACCTGAACCATCTGAACAAATATTTTTACAACACTTGGAGGTTTATATGAAATTTGGTTAGAATTGGCCCAGTGGCTTTTAAGATGTTTGCAATTGTGGAAATATGAGAGACGTGTGTCAAGGGTCAAAGAATGGCCTTGACCTCTTTTACTCAGAAATTTTCATGTACTATTAAGATGACTACATACCAATTTTTTGTCAAAATCTTCAACACTAAGCATGATAAACATGCCATACAACATCCAACCAGCGTATTTCTTAATTAGGTCAGACCCTGTACTGGTTGGTTGGTTGATTTGATGCTTATCGTCCACGGTAAACAACTAAGGTCATGTCGGGACGGTCAGTTAACCTAAACACACTATTCCTGGGCAGGCTTAGACCTCCTAAGCGGTTAACCAGTACTAAGTGCACATACTTTCGCCAGTAACTGACAACTGCCCTTCTTGAATCAGGGGAAGGAGAAACGAAAGTATGTGGCCAGACCGGGTTTCGAACCCAGGACCTCTGACTTACGAGTCAGGTGCCCTACCGATTGCGCTACCCGGCCCGGCACCCTGTACTGGTCGAAAACATTATAGCTAAACTTTCAAACAGTACAGACACTGATCAGACTGAGCAGAAGTGGTAATTATACTGGAGTCAGGTCAGGAGAAAACCCATCTCCAAGCAATGGGGTGTGTACAAAGGCAGTCTGATCGGTAAGCCTGCAATTTTCTCAACCAATAAATCTAATAATCTAAACATCTCTATTAATCAGTCTGCAGGTGCGTACAGACTAATCTGGCTATACAGAGTTTGCATGCACCTCAAGACAGATTTTCTCTTTCGAAGACAATGAAACTGACTAGGTCAGCAGGTCAGCATTTAACCAACTGAGTTACCTGGGCTCTCCATTAACAACAGACAAATCTGCAAAGTACAAATTTTATTTCATAACAATTACAAATAATCCCACATATAAATATGAACTTTTTGGTCTCCACCTACAGCAAGGGCAGGTAACTTCTGATGCCATGATATTCCATATGCTGTCTGTTGTGTAATGCTGATAGGGTTCTGAAAAGATAAAAATTGGGAACCTTTCTGTATTACTTCCCTTTAATAACCAATATAGATAAGAGAAGTAAATATTTTGCAATTGAATTGTGGTTGCCTCCCTTTGTAAAATATATACTCTTAGTATCTATCACGGGTGTGAGGTGAGGATAGAAAAATCCGTCACGAGGGTCACTGTTCAGCATCACGAGGCTTGCTGAGTGATGCCGAACAGTGATCCCGAGTGACGATTTTATCATGGGTGTGAGGTGTGGATAGAAAAATCCGTCACAAGGGTCACCGTTTGGCATCACGAGGCTTGCCGAGTGATGCCGAACAGTGATCCCGAGTGACCATTTTTCTATCCACACCTTACACCCATGATAGATACTTTTTCTTGCACGCCACGTTTTGTTTTAACTTCAGAACTTGTTAGATGGGTAATTCTAGTGCTTGAGAGGTTTCAATTTGATTAAGAAAGAAGGCACCGCTTTCAATGACCGCCATTCGGCTCTTTACGTCAACGACTAGCGTGCATAAACTGATGTCATTTTTGCCGTCTTCATCTTAAATGCCAATGTCAATTGACGACGCAGGTACGTCAGTTCATATACAACCAATGCACTGACAGCTCGTGGCTTTATTCAGGTCCTGGGTAAGAACACCTGGGTAATATCAGAAAGATCAGATTTTCTATCCCAGGTGAAAAGAATGGCGTTTTCTATCCGGTGTGCAAGAAATATTTTTTTTCAGTGTAAGATCAAATTTTCTTTCCGTAAATGAACACCAGGGAACTTCAGTGAAATATCTCTTTTGGTGTTCATGAGTAAAATATAATTTGATCTTAAACTGAAAAAGTAAATAAATAAAACAATATTCCTGATTTCTTTCATGGTTCTAAATTATTGTGAACTTATTCCAACTCATCAATTCTGGTATCAGAAAACACATGTTGTTTTAGATATTTTGCATCAGTTTAGTTCACTTTACTGAGTATAGCCAGCACATTTATTGAATATCTGGAAAATGGTAACAGCTTTTTCTTAAATAAACCACAAGATATCAGCGACTACAAAATGTCAGTAGCAAGTGTAGACAAGCATAAAACTGTAATCCAAGAACTAGGTAAGAGGGAGTATTTGGTGATAATTAAGGATAATTTTTGTTAATTTTGAACAATAACACGTTGTGACCCCTCATCTGAACCGTCTCAATGAGACGGTTCAGATGAGGGGTTACAACATATGGTTTTAATGAGAAATAAAAAAAAATTATCCCTCAGTTATCATCAACTACCCCTCTTATCTAGAGCTCTGTCAGTAATGTCAGGTCAGCTGTGATACTAACCTTACCATCACTGGAAATTAATGTCATTGGAATCATTTCTGTATTTCAATCTTTTATTATTACAACTGCTGGTTAAAGCATCCCCAAAACATGGTAATTATGGTACAAACCTGTTGATGTCTTGTGTTGAACACTTTAATCTGTCTCCCTGGTCTACCAACTGTAGCCACCAGAGCGTCATGACATTTAGCCCAGCGGAAATGCCGAGTGCCCTCTAAATGCATCTGTCTTTTTTCTACTGGTCGACTATAAAAAGAAATCAAAGAAATGGAGTTAAATTAGGATTTCTAGATAAGTGGAATTACCTTATGATAATTGTGGTGTATGAATACATACACACATGTATACAGTCAACTCTTGATATCTCAAAGTCAAAGTTCATCCCAAACTACTGATATCTCAAAGTAAATTTTCTGGTCCCAGAAAATTTACTTTGAGATATCAGTAGTTTAAGATCATTAAGATAGGAGGAGTTGAAATGTAAATACAAATAGGAAATTAGTCTTAACTACATGTATATTGTTTGAAATAAGAGGATACTTTGAGATATCGGCGTTCGAGATATCGAGAATTGACCGTATATCTATACTTTCAAAGGAAGACAACTGTTTCATAAGAATTTGCTTCCTTTGACAAAGAATCCCTTCTGCATTGGGGCTACTCTTAACAGAAAGAGGGCATTGTTTTTCATTTATGGGTAACCCTAGTGACAATGGGTACATGTATAAATACGTCAATGACCTCCTTTAAGCCTGACACTGTTTATATTTCATTACAGGAATTAATAATAGGAATGGCTTTTTTATATAAGCATTTTGCTTACTGTCAGATCCTGTACCATTATTTACTTTTGTATCATATATATGTAATTTCTATGAATAAATATTGTTTAAACCAATAATAGGAATGAGGTGACCACTCCATGTCTGATGATAATGCACTTTGATGGCAACTATAACAGTTTTTTGGCTCCTTTCTTGATGAGGGTCCACTCCTGAGGGAAAGAATCAGATTCTGCTCTTCTAGGAGCAACCTCTTTCTTTCAAGAACAGAACACATTTTGAAAGGGCTTTTTTGTCCAGGGAAGCAAACAAGCAGTCACAAAAGTAATCTTCTTTTGAAAAACTGCTGGAAAACACTAATGTGAACCATATGCCTTAACAAAAAAATACAAGTGCATAAAACTCAATAAAAAAGCCACGAACATCTGAATTTTTAAAGCTGTGCAACAGATGACTTGATTTTGACAAGCCTTTACTGTTACAGTCCTTTAATTACACTCATTATTTGACATGTGAAATAAAGGCATTGCAAACAACTGTCCAATACCCTGCAACTGTAAATCTATGTCAAGAACTGAATTTAGGTATGAGCCGCGATGTGACAAAACAAACAAAAAGGCATGTGTGCCATGTGAAGACTCAGATCAGCCTGGGCATTCACTCAGTCTGATCAGAGTCTTTGCTTTGCACTTTGGGGATAGCTAAGTACCTAAGCTACTTCCATGCCAACAGCAAAGACCATGAACAGACTGGGTGGATGCCAAGGCTGACCTGAGTCTTCGCTGGGTCCACATGCCACTTTTTTGGTTTTGTCATGTTGTGGTTCATATGGAGATGTATCCATTTACCGTAAAGTAACTAGGGAACACTTATACAATACTAACCTTGATACAGACAAATCAAACATGAACCAGTCTGATCCAGCTACAGCCCCTACCAGCAGCCCCTTATTCCCCACACTCCAGTCAGCCTCCATCAAGGGCACCTGCCCACAATCAAAGGACATGAGTTGTTGCTGACCTGTCAAGCTGAACACTTTGATGACCCCATTCTTCTGAGCAACCAACACCTGAATTTACACGCAACTTTTGTTATATTATTTTGCCACTCTGAATGACAGAAAAATGAGCAGTTCTATACATATAGGTATACAGTCAACAGAGTTAAAAATACAGGTTAAAGGTATAAAGTAGTCAAACACTCTAGAACACCAATTTAAGACAACATTTGATGTCATGTCTGATGATTGTTGGTGGTATTGTAAGTGAGAAATGGACTTGAATGCTCTTGTCCATATAATCATGGTTGCCAGGTTGACATAAAATATCCAAAGTCAACAGAGCATGATATATAGGTCAAGGGTACAAATAAAAGCAGCATCCCCGAAGAAGGTTGAAACAAGTGCATTAATCCTCAAGTCCATTCTTAGATGAAACTTTATACCAGGTTTAATGGTTTTAGGTATCAAAGATTGAGAGATGGACTTAAACGATAGGGTTGACGTAATTTTTTAAGTAAAATTTTACAAAATCAGCAGAGCATGAAATATGGGTCAAAGGTCAAAGTAAGTGCAACAATCTGCTAGATAATTCTAAGTAGAAACTTTATACCAGTTTTGATGACTGTAGGTATGATAGATTGAGAGAAAGGGACCAGTATGCTAGGATTGACGTAATATTTAGGTAAAATTTTACTAAGTCAGCAGAGCAGAAAATATAGGTCAACGGTCAAAATAAATGCAACGATCCTCTAGATCATTCTAAGAAAAAACTTTATACCAGGTTTGATGATTGCAGGTATCATAGATGGAGATAAATGGACTTAAACACTAGGATTGACATAATTTTTCAGGTAAAATTTTTACAAAGCCATTAGAGCATGAAAAATAGGTCAAAGGTCAAAGAAAGTGCAAGATTACTCTAGACCATTCTAAGAAGAAACTTTATACCAGGTTTGATGATTGTAGGTATCATAGATTGAGAATAATGGACAGGAACGTTAGGGTCGACGTAATTGTGGACTGACAGACTGACTGACGGACAGACAAATGGATGGACTGACAGACGGACGGAAAAGTAAACTCTTATATTGCACCTTGCTAAAGCAGGTGCGACAAAAATTGCAAACAACTTTTCCTTATCACCCTCTCATCGTCCTGATATATACTGTTGAAAAGGACATAAAATCACAAGTTATCCATCATCCATCCCACCTCATCATTTGCAGTGCGTATTTATTTGGCTGTAAGATGGGGTAGCCTCTTCCAAATTAACCCCAACTATTTAAATCAGTCTTGTATAATTCAGCTATAATACATGTTTTCTCTTCTAAAACAAAATCTAGATCTATCTTGCAATAGAGATCTAGATTTTTAGGATTGTTTTTGAGTGAACGAACTCGGGTTTAACGTCCCACCAACAACAAGGTCATATGGAGACGGGACCTCGGTTTAAAGTCTCATCCGTAAGACCGGAGAAGCGGGGGATGGATCTTGCGACCCCTGGATTGGTAGTCCGGAGTGTTATCCACTACACTACAGCCGCTCCTGGATTGTATTTGAAGGGAACCAAATAAATATTTTGGAGGGGAACCAAATAGTAAGTAACTAGAAACATGGTAACTAATAGGGCCCCGCCTTTATGAAACTGTTGATGACATTTAAGTCATATGTGCCCAACAAGAAATAACAATACCAGCTTTCTATTATCATGTTGTTCCTTCATATTCAATATGTTGTTTGAAATTAAGCCTCTGGTAGTGTCATTAAGATATGGGCAATATACACAATCATGATTGATTAAAACATGGGCAACAACTCTGTGAAGCAGGAAACTGATGTTACCATTCTTGCATTCTGCACACCTTCAGATCATCTAAGGATGCTTTATATTTGTACCAAGTTTTATAAAAATATCTTCAAAGACAAGATCTTCATACCGAAAATAACAGAGGGAAGGTGTAGTTATGGTTCCTTTTCTCTGCACATTGTCTGATGATGTTTATATTTGTACCAAATTTTGTGAAAATATCTTAAACAGTTTTAAAGTTAGAGAGCAAACACGTTTTCTAGACTGTAAACTACCAAGGGGAAATTTAGATGAAGTTACAGTTCTTATTCTCTGCTCACTGTCTGATGATGCTTTATATTATGTACAAGTTTTATGAAAATATCTTTGATGGTTTTAAAGCTATAGAGCGGACATGATTTCTATATTTAAAATTACAAAGGGGCATAATTCAGTAAAAAATGTAGGCAGAGTTTGGATTCTTGTTCTCTGCACATCGCCTGATGATGCTTTACACTTGTACCAAGTCTTGTGAAAATATCTCTAATGGTTTCAGAGTTAAAGAGCTGACACGATTTCTGTACTCAAAATTTCAAAGGGGCATAATTTAGTAAATAATGTAGGCAGATTTATGGTTTTCATTCTCTGCATATTGACTGATATTTAAATGCTTGACATTTTTACCAAGTCACATGAAAATACCTCTCAACGGTTTGAGAGTTATGAAGTGGACACGATTTCTGTACTCAAAATAACAAAGGGGTATAATTCAGTAAATAATGAAAGGGGTATAATTCAGTAAATAATGTAGGCGGAGTTATGGTTCTTGTTCTCTGCACATCGTCTGATGATGCTTTACGTTTGTACCAAGTCTTGTGAAAATATCTTTATTGGTTTCAGAGTTATAGAGCAGACACAATTTCTGCACTCAAAATTTCAAAGGGGCATCATTCAGTAAACAATGAAGGCAGAGTTATGGTTCTTGTTCTCTGCAAATCGTCTGATGATGCTTTACATTTGTACCAAGTCTCGTGAAAATATCTTTATGGTTTTCAGAGTTATGGAGCGGATACGATTTCTGTACTCAAAATTACAAAGGGGCATAATTCAGTTAAAACTGTAGGCAGAGTTATGGTTCTTGTTCTCTGCACATTGTCTGATGATGCTTTACATTTGTACCAAGTCTCGTGAAAATATCTTTATCGGTTTCAGAGTTATGGAGCGGACACGATTTCTGTACTCAAAATTACAAAGGGGCATAATTCAGTAAGTACTGTAGGCAGATTTATGGTTCTTGTTCTCTGCACATCGTCTGATGATGCTTTACATTTGTACCAAGTCTCATGAAAATATCTTTAACGGTTTCAGAGTTATGGAGCAAACACGATTTCTGTACTCAAAATTACAAAGGGGCATAATTCAGTTAATACTGTAGACAGAGTTATGGTTCTTGCTCTCTGCACATCGTCTGATAATGCTTTACATTTATACCAAGTCTCGTGAAAATATCTTAAACGGTTTCAGAGTTATGGAGCGGACACGATTTTTGTACTCAAAATTTCAAAGGGGCATAATTCAGTAAAAATTGTAAACAGAGTTATGATTCTTGTTCTCTGCACATCGTCTGATGATGCTTTACATTTGTACCAAGTCTCGTGAAAATATCTTTATCGGTTTCAGAGTTATTGAGCGGACATGAAATAATGACGGACGGACGGACAGACAGACAGACGGACGGACAAGGTAATTACTATAGGGCCTCCGCAGACTTCGTCTGGCGGGGCCCTAATTATTACAGCCACAGTTATGCTGTCAGAGCTCGATATATTAGCTTGCAAATTTGGACCAACAATTCTTATCTCATCCACGTTGGAAAGAAAATCACTTTTGGCACTGAGTCTGTCTGTCGGTCCCTTCCCTCTCCAATGAAAAGAGGAGAGTCTGAGGTGAAGCCTTATGATGCTGAACAGGGATAATTTTGGGGGCGAGATTTTTCGAGATTTGCTCTATTTTTTTGCAAAAAATCTCACTGAAATCTGTTCAATGGGCGAAAAAAAATCTCATGCAAAAATGCAATTCTATAATGGATAGTACAAACTAGAAGGTTGTCCAGGGACAAGTGGTCGATCCCGCTGTTTGCTATAGTGACCTATAAGTATGTCTAGACTAAGTAACTGCTCTCTCGGAAGAAGCCAAATAACATCATGCTTAGCCAGCATATTTCTCCTACTTCTACAAATTTTCACAAAGGAAAATAAGTAGAAGTGATGACCCAGACAAGCTCAATTAATGACAATTACAATATTTGACCTTCAGGTGTGACCTTGACCTTGGACCTATCCAAACATGTATGTCACTTGACACTTCCACTCATCAAGAAGAACAATTGTGCCAAATTATTTTGAAATCCATGCATAAATGTAGAAGTAATGGCTCGGACAAGCTGAATTTATGACCATTTTACGGAGAACAATTGTGCCAAATTATTTTGAAATCCATTCATAAATGTTGAAGTTATGGCCCGGACAAGCTCAAATTATGGCCATTTTATCATTTGACCTTCAAGTGTGACCTTGACTTTGAACCTACCTGAACAAATGTTCCAAATGGCATTTCTTCTCATCAAGGAGAACAACTGTGCCAAATTATTTTGAAATCCATCCACAAATGTAGAAGTAATGGCTCGGACATGCTCAATTTATGGCCATTTTATCATTTGACCTTCAAGTGTAACCTTGACCTTGGACCTACCAGAACAAATGTTCCAAATGGCACTTCTACTCATCAAGAAGAACAATTGTGCCAAATTATTTTGAAATCCATGTATAAATGTAGAAGTTATGGCTCGGACAAACTCAAATTATGGCCATTTTATCATTTGACCTTCAAGTGTGTTCTTGACCTTAGACCTGCCTGAACAAATGTTCCAAATGGCACTTCTACTCATCAAGGAGAACAATTGTGCCAAATTATTTTAAAATCCATCAGTAAATCAAGATGTTATGGCTCGGACAAGCTCAATTTATGGTCATTTTATCATTTGACCTTCAAGTGTGACCTTGACCTTAGACCTACCTAAACTAATGTTCCAAATGGCACTTCTACTCATCAAGGAAAACAACTGTGCCAAATTATTTTGAAATCCATCTGTAAATGTAGAAGTTATGACCCGGACTTGCTCAATTTATGGCCATTTTATCATATGACCTTCATGAGTGACCTTGACCTTGTACCTATATGAACAAATGTTTCAAATGGCACTTCTACTCATCAAGGAGAACAACTGTGCCAAATTATTTTGAAATCCATCTGTAAATGTAGAAGTTATGGCCCCGACAAAAGCAGATGGACGCACACACGCACTCACGGACATACACCGAACTGAAGTTGTAACAACAATGTCTCGCTCACCGCAAGCTGGCTCGACAAAAATTATCACTGAGAATGGAGAATTTTTCACAAATAATGTCATTATTCATGAAAATTTCTCAGTTCTCAGTGGTAATTTTTTGCCATCATTAATGGCTACATGATAATAGTTTTTCTCGTAAAATTCTGAGCCAGAATTATCCCTGTTCTCATGATGATTTTTCAAGCCTTCTCTCACAATCATAAGGTACCTATACTATTGGTAGTTCATTGATATTTTTTTTTGTATTTTTGCAACGACAGCATAAGTTTTGACCCCTCTTAAGAACCACCTTAAAGAAGAGATTCTAATTTGGGGTGACAACATATGTCCATATTATGAATGAACAAAAACAAGAAAATCGGTGGAACCGATGGATGCTCCCCGAAGGCTTGGAATAGGACAATGGGTATCCTGGTGAAGGAGTGATTTTCTGTGTAAACTAAATGCAATTCAAAATGGAAAAAGTAATTCTCTTCAATACTTTTACAGCAATGCTCTAGACATGCATACAATGGAGAAAGAATAAGAAGGGAAGTAACTCCAAAATAACGTGGGATACAGTTATGGTTCTTCTGCTCTGCACTTCTTGTCATTGCCCTCTATTATCAATATAAGAAGTTTCATTCATGTTCCCTTAAATATGTACAGAGATATACTCCAGACAAGCTAAATAACTGACAAAATTAGGAAGGGCACTAATTTCGTATTTACTAAAGGTAATGTTATAGTTCTTAAAGGTAGGTTCCTGTACTTTGGAATGCATCATAATTTTGATGATCTTTCATCCAAGTTGTTGGAAAGCACTTATAAAAGGGAATGAATAAGTTTCACTAAAAAGTGTAAATCAAAAAAATATTAGAAAAGTTGTTTTGCAAGGGATTTCCTAACTCTGCTTCGCACACCAGTTAGCGCTATTTTTAGTTCGCGCCAAAAATAGATAACGCAGCTGAGGTCATGCTGCATTGCATTTTGGGATAGTTTTAACCCATCCACCATGCCAGGACTTTTAGGAGAGCTCACGACAAGGGAAAATTGACCTTTGGAGAATGGCATCAGAAATCGCGCACTTATAGACATAATAAACATAGTTATTTTTAGAACTGGAATTCCAACGAAAGAAAATAAACCAAAAGGGAAAACGACTATTTTCTTCAACATCTGACGAGTTTCTCAGTAGCAACAAATTCAGATAAATAAGAGAATTTAATACTGCTCAGAAAAAGACGAAATTATTTTGTGGACATAATTGTTATCGCTAGTACAGGAACCTACCTTTAAGCTCTGCACCACTATCAATGTGTAAAATTTCATTTGGTTTCCTTCAATACTTCCTAAGATATGCTTCATACAAGCAAAATAAAGCACAAATTAAGAAGGGAGCTAACTCTGTAATCATTTATGACAGGGTTATGGTTCTCATGTTCTGCACTTTCACTCATTGCCCTCTCCTTTTATACTTTCAGAGATATGTTCTGGACATGCAAAATACTGAAAAATAGGAAGGGAGCTAACTTTGTAAAAACTTAAGATAGGGTTATGGGTTTTGTGCTCTTCACTTTCTCTTATTGGCCTCTTTCCATGTATGAAGTTTCATTTAGTTCCCTTTAATACTTTTGGAGATATGCACCGGACAAGCTTAATATTGAAAAAAAACTGGAAAGGGAGCTAACTAGGTAAATACTTGTGACAGGGTTATGGTTCTTATGCACTGCACTTCCTCTAATTGTCCTCTATCAATGTGTGAAGTTTCATTTAGTTCCCCCTTATACTTTCAGAGATATGCTCCGTACAAGCAAAATATTGAAAAAACTGGAAAGGGAGCTTACTTCGTAAATACTTTTGACAGGGTTACGGTTCTTGTGCACTGCACTTCCCCTTGTTGTCCTCTATCTATGTGTGAAGTTTCATTTAGTTCCCCCATATACTTTCAGAGATATGCTCCGGACAAAAGTGTGATGGACGGACGGACAGCAAAAAACTGGGAAGGGAGCTAGCTTCGTAAATACTTGTGACAGGGTTACGGTTCTTGTGCACTGCAATTTCCCTCATTGTTCTCTATCAATGTGTGAAGTTTCATTTAGTTCCCTCTTATACTTTCAGAGATATGCTCCGGACAAGCAAAATATGCAAAAAACTGGAAAGGGAGCTAACTTCGTAAATACTTGTGATAGGGTTATGGTTCTTGTGCACTGCCCTTCCCCTCGTTGTCCTCTATCTATGTGTGAAGTTTCATTTAGTTCCCCCTTATACTTTCAGAGATATGCTCCGGACAAAAGTGTGACGGACGGACGGAAGGACGGACAGACAAAGCGGCAACTATATGCTCACCCTTCGGGGAGCATAAAAAAGTATATCTCAACTATCATCAATATAGATATACTCCTTTCTATCTGGAGCTCTGCTTCTTGCCATCTAAATACCTTAAGTGGTTCATCTCTGTGCCAACACACTGTCATTCCAGCGGCACTCAATGGGAAACTGATTTGCTGGTCCCCTTCACGACCCCAAATTTTACACCATTTATCATCTCCTACACTAGCTAGCTGATCCCCAGTATCAGGATCAAAGATCAGAGAGTTGATAAAGTCTGTGTGACCTTCTAAAATCTGTGAAATAAAACAAATTTGTCTCAAAATATATCCACATAGGGTATGCCTCTGCTCACTTCCCAAGAATAACTTTACAGCCCTCTAACAGCAAGATCCCAAGATACCCAAATCTTTAGTATAATATACCCCGCAACGTGCAAGGTCTACACTGGGCATGATCCAATAAGTGAGATACAGAATGCATGGTTTGTTAGCCTGTACAGTTGAGAATTCACTCACTAAAGCTTGTGGATAATGATGAACCATGCTCTATCTAACACATAGTCATCCCAGCTGTGTAAGTGTATAAACATATATCATTACAAAAAGTAATTGTACCTCCACCTTCAATGACAATATATTGGTTGATAAGCTTAAATTGCCTTTGACATATAAATGTGCCCAGTGCATCCACCCAGTGTGATCCAAGTCTTCACAGTATATTTGGACCTAGCTTAGACCCTTAGCTACCCTCTAAGCACACAGCAAAGACTCTGATTAGACTGGGTGGATACCCAAGCTGATCAGAGTTGTCACATGGCACAGATGCCATTTGTCCAGTTTGTCATGTTACAGCTCAAATGAGTTTTACCAACCTGCACAGCATCATTGCCTTTGAGATCTGTACTAAACACTCTGATTCTTCTATCACTGCCAGCAGCTGCTAATCTGTGAAAAACAGAGGAGGGAATTGTAATTTAATCACTTTTTTTTCCACCACACAAAGTTCATATCATGTAGCAAATCTACCATAATAATTCTAAATATTGGGACAGTCAGCTCTGCCAGAACTACAGAACCATCAGCCTCATCAGTCATTCAAGCAAAGTCATGCTGAAACAGGCTTAAACCACAAGCTGAAGAGAAAATCACTGAGGAACAGGCTGGGTTCCGAGCAGGAAGGAGCACCACAGAACAGATCTTCAACCTTAGAATCCTGTGTGAAAAGTATCTCCAACATCAGCAGAATCTGTACCATGTCTTCATTGATCGTTTCAAAAAAGCCTTATGGGCCACCATGCGGAAGTACTATATCAGTGCAAACCTAGTTTGACCATTGAGCAGCTATGGGACAAGGCTACAAGTGCAGTCCTAGGAGAATGGTTCAGAACAACATTTGGAGTAAGACAAGGATGTCTTCTGTCACCCACCCTCTTCAACATTTTTTTCAAACAGATCATGTATGATGCTCTAGAAGAACACAATGGAAAGGTTAGCATAGGTGGCAGAAACATTACCAATCTGCGGTTTGCCAATGACATAGACACTCTAGCTGAGGAAGAGAAGGAAGTAGAAGCTCTAGTTGAAACTCTTGACCAAACCTGCACAAGGTATAAGATGGAGATCAGTGCGTGCTGAGAAGACCAAACTGATGACGAACAGCGCAGATGGCATCCAGAGGGAGATCAAGGTAAAAGGGCAGAAGCTGGGTACCGTAGCAAGCTTCAAATATCTTGGAGCAGTTGTATTAGCTGATGGTTCAAAACAGGAGGTTCTCTCAAGGATTGCTCAAGCCACTTCAGCTCTTAATTACCAAGCTGAAACCAATTAGGAGAAATAACATAATATCTGTTGGATCAAAGGTGAAACTTATGTGCTCTCTTGTCATTTCAATATTTCTGTATGCCTGTGAATTGTGGACCGTGACAGCAGAGTTAGAGAAAAGAATGCAAGCCTTTGAGATGAGATGCTACCTAAGGTTACTGAACATTTCGTACATGGACCATATAACCAATGAGGAGGTTCACAGAAAGATCCAAGCAGCCATTGGAGAATATGATGAACTCCTGACACTGGTCAAGAAACGGAAACTAAGGTGGTTTGGCCACGTCTCAAAGTCTTCTGGTTTAGCAAAGACAATTCTACAGGGCACAGTGAAAGGGAAAAGAAGAAGAGGTAGACAGAAGAAGAGGTGGGAAGACAATATTAAAGAGTGGACAGGGATGGATTTTGCCAGTTTAAAGAGTGGACAGGGATGGATTTTGCCAGCTCAATTGGGGTAGCTGAAAACAGGACAAGGTGGAAAGGGATTCTTTCCAAGTCATCTGTGGTGCCCCAACGACCTTGTAAGGTTATGGGATAGAACAGAATAGAATAGGTCTGAGCAAACAGTGCAGACCCAGATTAAACTCCAAAATGAGCAGCCTGACCAGATTCTATCCTGTTTGCCATTCTATCTGCATCTTTTGGACACATATCTACACATTAAAAACCAAACTGTTCCATTTTAGGATAATTATGGTTAATTACCTTGGGGACCCAATATGTAGTACTGATATCGTAATCAGAATTACTTGGGCAGCGACACAACAAAACCAACTAAGTGGCATGTGTGCCCAGCGAATACTCAGGTCAGCATGGGCATCTGCCCACTCTGACCAGAGTCTTTGTTGTCCGCATGAAGCTTGCTTAGACCCTTAGCTACCCTTTAAGAGCAGAGTCCAGACTCTGATCAGACTGGGTGGATGCCCAAACTTACCGGAATTTTTGCATGGTGCAAGTGTCACTTTGTTGGTTTCAGGGTGGCCACAAAATTTTGGAAATCAAATTCCCTGATTTTTCCCTGATTTTTCCCTGATCTGACTTGATTTTCCTGATAAAATTTCCTGATACTGTCACAAAAGCCTTCATTTTGAAGTCATTATGACAGAAAGTATCTCCATTTTTTATAATAAAAAAACCCTCAAACTATGATATATAATGCCTCCATAATGTTAATAATTTCAATTTACTTACATGGTAACGAAAATCAATTGGTCAAATATTTATATGGCCTCCAACCTTCCCTCATAGCCATACCTTCACCTCCAAATGAATGTTACAAACGTTACTGTTTTAATGTTTTTTAATCATTTATTTTGTCTTATGTTATTTTTATTTTATTCATTTATTTATTTATTTTTTGCTTTGGTACATGGTAGACTGTCTAAACATTTTTGCCATTTCCAAGCTAACAGCAGTGTTGTGCAAACACAGACCAAGGCTCAGCCTAAGGGTATTTGAGCCCAAAAGAAATGCTCCTCCTTCTGAGTTTCAGTTCAGAGAATTTACAAGCTAATATGTATGGGAAAGAAGGGAAGACAAAAAGTTTGGTTCAAATGTAGCAAGCTTCTCCCTTTCTGAAGCCCTAAGCTGAGTCCTGAAGACAATAAAAAGACCATTTGAAACCTATTAAACTATCAACAAGATGACCCTAGGACTTCAGACAATACAAAATGTCTACTTACACAACATTAAACCAGTGGTGTAAAATCACTAAAATGTTCTATAACTTACACATTTCATGTATAGATTACTTAGAACTGCACTTAGAGGCACAAACAATACTTAACACTTTATAAATAGAATTATACTTAATTTTTCATCAAATTACAGTGTCAGTAACTTAGCATCAAGGATCATTTGATGTCAACATCTGGCTATTTGACAGTCTACTATACACATTATTTTATACTTTATTTGAACCATAAAGTATATTAACACATGCATATAAATGTAGCTGAAAACTTGCTGCTCATAGAATACTTTCAGTGTTTTTTTCCCTAAAACTACTTTTTGTTAGCTCAGAAACAGCTTTATAATTTCAAGAAAATACATGTAAGTAGGTAAGCATACAATTACAATGCTAATTCAGAGTAGCATGCAATACTGAATTATGTAACACACATGACCGTAACCACACAAACTGGACATTCATATTTCAATGTAGATTGTTTTTCAATTCTCCACTACAGAAAAATCTCTTTTATAGTATTAAGATTTTTACAACTCATTGCTTTCAGATAAATGTTCATTACAAAGTTCGAAACCTATGGAAGGAAAATGCTTATTCAATACTTCCCACTATACCCCTTAAACTAATTAAATTGTACATGTATATCATGCAGTTGTCAGGAGGAGACTTACACTTATTTTATTGCAGAAAGAAACAACCAGTAACCATGATAGCGGCTTGAAAAGTTTCATGTTATCAAAATAGAATTTTTAAAATTCCCTGATTTTTCCCTGATTTTCATCAAATTTTCAAATTCCCTGATTTTTCCCTGCAGGGAATTTTTTTTCATCATTTTCCCTGTTTTCCCTGTTTTCCAGAGCTTGTGGCCACCCTGGGTTTAGTTGTGGTGTGGCTCACTTCATGATTATAATATTACACCACACCAGACAAACAACGTTTTATCCTGACGATAAAAGTATCTTCCTTTAAGTCTAAGCTTTCTTTGAGCTCTGCTAAAGTACTGTAATGTAAAGTATATGTTCAAGGTGACAAAATTTTGCAGTCTGGCTATTCCAAACATTTTCATGGGTACTCATTTGCAGATTTGTTATAATTCCCAATTATTTTTCATTATCACCATAATTGCAAATATTTAAGTTTGCTAATTATTGCTGACTGCAAAATCATGAACATTAACACACCACAAACATTTGTACAATTACAGTAACACAATTTTAGATAGCCTGCCAAAAGACCTGTGCTTCCTCAGCACATAAAATCTTAACAGTAAAACTCTATTACATGTGACTGCTGTTGATGCTAGTGCAACAGCTTTTTCTGTCAGGCAAACATTAAACCTCTCTAAACTGAAACCTGTAATAAAGTTCCTTTCATACTCCAGGTGAATGGGTATAATTGCAGGAGAGCAACTCTGCCATTTTTTATGCCACCCTTCTCAATGGGGATCAACTCTTAAACTTTAAAGGAAAGAATTTTGCCCTCTAGGTTGTTGCTGAGTTGTGATTTAAGGTCCCAGTAACAATATTTCAGTCATGATGATCTGTTGCCTCTGAATTTGCATGACTTCTACCCCCGACCCAAGATAAATCACTATCAGGTTCTGATATAGATACTAGCAGTTCTGCCACAGAGGCATCAGGCAGCCCCTCTAGGAGCAGAATTCTTTCCTTTAAGAGTAGGCCCTATTTGGGCAGACCACATGTCATTCAGGAAAGCATACAGAATGACAAAAAGTTGTTTCCCTTTGCAGGGATCTCCCAAGCTTATTAAGGCATGTCGATTGCAACATGTCTTCCTCTTCAAATTACCTTTGCAACATGCCTTAATTTCCAATGAAAATTTATTAAAGTGCTACTATTTTCATTTCTTAGCCGGCAGGGCTCAACCTAGAGGGCGATTTGGGAGAAATAGTCTCCCTAAGCTGGCTGACTTCTCCCTGTTTTGAGCTGAGGGAGAAGTGAAAATGTATAGTACATATAGGGAAAGCCAAAATTTGGACCAAAACTTCTCCCTAAAGTTCAGAAAATGTCGCAAAACTTCTCCCTGTCTGAAAGCTCTAGGCTGACCCCTGAGCAGGTAAAGTTTTTTTAAATGCATTTAGGATCATCAATAAATTATTTATAATATAAATTTAGGCTAATCTGATAAAATATTGCCATATTAAGGATTTTAAAAATTAACTAGTCAAAATCTGATTTTTGTGCTAAAAGCGACATGCCTTCTGAAATTCCTAGGCAAAACACTGCATTGTAACAAGAATTCTGCAGAATGCAGAGTCTCGCTTGTCTGGGCATTGCCACAAAACAGAGCTATACCAAAAAACTTGACAAAAAGTTTACCCCATGGCTGAAGACACTGGAAAAGAAATACCCATATCTCACTTCTGCTAGTGGCAGACAAGATGAAAATTGTGGAACAACAACTTAAACACACACCTGATGACCTTTGGCAAGGACACTGTACTAGTCTCTGGACTCCAGGCCAGTGCTGTCACTCTACAACCATTCTGGAAATCGTAAATTTGTTGAAATTCAAAGTCTTCCACTGATTCATCTTCTTCCTAAAAACAAAACAATAAATGTCCCAATCAATAAATGAGCTGCTGCTGTGACAGGACAAAACAAAATGGCATGTGCCCCCAGCGAAGACTTGGATCAGCCTGGGCATCTGCCCAGTGTGATCAGAGTCATTGGTATGTGTTTAAAAGGTAGCTAAGGATCTAAGCTAGCTCTTTGCAGACAGCAAAGACTCTGATTAGTCTGGGCAGACGCCCGGGCTGATCTGAGCCTTTGCTTGGTGCACATGCCATTTTGTTGGTTTTGTCATGCAGGGATACAGACCGACTCATTTTTCATAGGAGCAAGCTGGGCCCCTAAAAACTGAAAATTAGTCGACCAGCCAGAAATTTAGGGGCCCACATTTAAAAATCTGAGAATCTTTTACACAGGATCTGTGCGAGAATTGCGCCATTTCCGTAGGCTTTGTAGTAAACTCTCCTTTCTTCAGGGTTTTGCCTGTTTTAAGCATTCATGTGTGAAACACCAGCGATGTATTGCCACATTACGCGCGAAAAATTTATAAATGTTTGAGATTTTTAGCTGTCAAATCTATCTATCTTCCATTACGAGGAGGTGGCCATGTTGTTTCTCGATAGTGAGTAAAATCCAACACACAAGTATGACGGAATACCAAATATTCAAAGAAGATATCGGCGCGGAAGTTAGCAAACCCTTTGAGCAGGGCGATTTTACTCCAAGCCGAACGATCGCAAGCTGGGCAACTGTAATTTTAATTTTAGGTGCCCAGCCGATTTTTTACTCGCAGTGGGCGAGAGGGCGACCCCTAGTCTGTATCCCTGTCATGTGCTGTTCAAATGCTGTACTTGTTCTTATAAATGTTACTAGGGTGATTCACAAGTCCTAAAAATTACATCCTTGAGACAAAGGCAATAAATGTCAAATTTGGATAGTCTTAAGACAATCTTGGTACTTTTCATAGAAAAAATGACAGAGGGTGTTTATCAGAAGAAAAACAGTCCTTTATGTGGTACTTAGCCATGATACTAATACAAATACAAGTAAAAACAGTAGTTTTATAAAGGGAAACCAGTCTATTACAGGGTAAAAGCTGTCATTAGGAGCCCAGGTACATGTACTATCACTACACCAGTCATAGTGGGTATCTGTTTACATGACACATAGATCTACATTTACCAATTAAGTGCATGGCCAAGATTGGCATAGTCACACTGCTGTCAAGTTCAATATCAGAAAACCTGTTCTGATTTTCCCAGATTTGCCCTATACCGTAATTGTAGAGCGCCACAGTATCATACCTGCCCAGTTCTACGATTCAGCGTGATTCTAACTAATTTGAAAGATTCTCATATCAGCCCCGGATTCAGGGGGTGGGCTTTGGGGCTTCAGCCCCGCCATCTGGGCCTCTGTGTTATGTATAATATGTACACCTCAAGATAATTAGGAGTATCTGATGACAGTTTGAGATAATTTATTCATGCGGTTAGATTCAAATATATGTTGTGAAATCTCATTAGAATCGCCTCATCGAGGCGATTCTAATAAGATCACAACATATATTTCAAGGCAAAAAAGACATTTTCAAAAATTCTCACCAAACTGATCTCTAATTAGTAAAATATTTTCAAGCCCCTCACACACACACACATCTCGGCAACTCTCAGCCCCACCAGTTATCCAGAGCCCCACCAGTACGTGGTGGTCTGGATCCGGGCCTGCATATCCTCATGATCATATTTTGAAAAATAGCCATCAGAGGAGATGGCAAATCCCCCGACCGAAGACCCCCATGGGCCTTGGTAAAAAGGGTGCACTTCAAAACACATATTAGTAATATATTGTCGTTCTTTTATGCTTCTGATTGACATTAACTGTTAACAGATGCATGATTATCTAACACTCAGACTAAAACAGTATGCTTGACTGCTAAAAAGAGGTAATATCTCAAACAGCCACCATATACACAAATGTATAGCATACGATACATTCAACTTTCAAAATGTGTGAATAACTTCTAAAGTACAAGCCCTACAAATCTAATTTTGAGCTCTCTAGTAAGTGAATTTGGACAAAGAATCCAAATCTGGGAAATTTTTTTTTTTTTTTTTTTTTTTTTTGGGGGGGGGGGGGGGGGGGGGGGGTGTCATGGGAATGTGGAGGGGTAAGAGAGAGTTAGGAACACTGATAAGATATCACAGCATGATCATCAATATTCTAAAAGGTACACGGCTATTCAAATTCTGGAGCTGGCCAGGGTTATACAGTTATGGAGCAGAGACTCAAACAGCAGCTCAAACTACCAAAGGGAAATAATTCACTGAGTCTAAAAGCAAGAGTTATCATTCATGTATGAGACAAATTGTCATGACCTGTTCTGCATATCTGTGAAGTATCATGAAAATATTTCAAAAGGTATTCAAGCTATGGAGCGGACACCTAAAATCATCAAAGGGAAATAACTCAAAAAGTAAGAAAGCAAGAGATGTCATTCTTATTCGCGACACATCATCATGACCTGTTCTACATATCTGTGAAGTATCATGAAAATATTCCAAAAGGTATTCAAGTTATAGAGCGGACACGAAATCAGACCTAAAACCATCAAGGGGAAATAACTCAAAAAGTAAGAAAGCAGGAGTTGTCATTCTTGTTCGCGACACATCGTAATGACCTGTTCTACATATCTGTGAAGTATCATGAAAATATTCCAAAAGGTATTCAAGTTATAGAGCGGACACGAAATAATACCTAAAATGATCAAGGGGAAATAACTCAAAAAGTAAGAAAGCAAGAGTTGTCATTCTTGTTCGCGACACATCGTCATGACCTGTTCTACATTTCTGTGAAGTATCATGAAAATATTCCAAAGGGTATTCAAGTTACAGAGCGGACACGAATCTGCCAAAAAATCACCAAAGGGGAGATAATTCAAAAAGTACAATAGCAAGAGTTACCATTCTTGTACGCGACACATCGTCATGACCTGTTCTACCACATCGTCATGACCTGTTCTACATTTCTGTGAAGTATCATGAAAATATTCCAAAGGGTATTCAAGTTACAGAGCGGACACGAATCTGCCAAAAAATCACCAAAGGGGAGATAATTCAAAAAGTACAATAGCAAGAGTTACCATTCTTGTACGCGACACATCGTCATGACCTGTTCTACATAACTGTGAAGTATCATGAAAATATTCCAAAGGGTATTCAAGATATAGAGCGGACAAGAAAGTGTTTACGGACGGACGGACGGACGGACGGACAGACGGACGGACGGACGGACGGACGGACGGACGGACGCCAGGCTCATCGCTATATCCCCCGAACCTTTCGGTCGGGGGATAAAAAGGGCCAAAACTCACAAAATCAAAGGAAGTATATGCTTTTGCTTTTACAAGTAAATAAATCAAAGGGGAGAAATCCTCAAAACATAATAGAATGTGATCCAAACTTGTAATCTGATTGGTTGGTAAAATGATGCTGCTATCTATGCTAAAAGTGCTTTAGTGTTTAAGTTGGATGATCTATTAATAGTAATATCATGTCACAAAAATGTCTCTTTGTAACTGAATCTGATACTGAAGTTTGCAAGGTGTGCGGACACTTGGGTCGGATGACATGTGGACAGCCTTGCTAGATTAAGTTGTGATCATTTTCCAGGTTGATTGATGGATGGATAATTTGCAACTTTACATCCTTTTTCAACAGTATTTCAGTCATATCAGGCATAGGACTAGGATGGTGATAATGAGAGACTGTGTGCAAAGGAACACGGTTTACAGTATGAAAGATTCTCACTTCAAGCAGGGCTCCAACCTGGGTCCCCTTGGTCAGCAGGACAGCGCTTAACCAATTGAGCTACCGGAGCTCCTCAGGTCAGATTCAGAATGAGAATTGTTTACAGGTGTTAAATCCAAAGACAATCATTCACCAGGTCAATTGATTAGTCTAATATCTTGACGTAACTCGGATTTTATTTTTGGATTGGTCTCCGTTACGTCTAATTGCCATTGACTAATTTCTATAGTGCAAATTTTCAATGCAACCTCCACTTACATTCTCAGTGTGATTCAGCTTGCTAAACGGTCTGACAGCACTAAATGGATGTCACAGAAGTATGAATAAACATTTATGTAACTGTACATGCAACCATTTTGCTGAATTAACGTTGTAAAGCTGTAATGTAATGTTTTAAAATTCAGACCGTCACAGTTTCCGACGTGAAAGTACGCCATGTTTGTTTATGAAGCTTCTACGCATGCGCCAGTTTGAAAGTTGTATAGCCACTGTGCTGCATATAGTACGCGCGGCGAAAAGCTCCCGTGGAGATGAGCTGAAAACTGAATATACAGAGACCAATTTTCAGGTTGGGGGAGAAACACTATTCTGAAAAAATAGCCATCAGAGGAGATGGCAAATCCCCCGACCGAAGACCCCCATGGGCCTTGGTAAAAAGGGTGCACTTCAAAACACATATTACTAATATACTGTCATTCTTTTATGCTTCTGATTGACATTATCTGTTAACAGATGCATGATTATCTAACACTCAGACTAAAACAGTATGCTTGACTGCTAAAAAGAGGTTATATCTCAAACAGCCACCATATACACAAGTGTATAGCATACTATACATTCAACTTTCAAAATGTGTGAATAACTTCTAAAGTACAAGCCCTACAAACCTAATTTTGAGCTCTCTAGTAAGTGAATTTGGACAAGGAATCCAAATCTGGATTTTTTTTTTTTTTTTTTTGGGGGGGGGCGGGGGGCAGGATGTAGAGGGGTCAGAGAGAGTTAGGAACACTGATAAGATATCACAGCATGATCATCGATATTCTAAAAGGTACAAGGTTATTCAAATTCTGGAGCAGGCCAGGGTTATACAGATATGGAGCAGAGACTCAAACAGCAGCTCAAACTACCAAAGGGAAATAACTCACAAAGCATGAAAGCAAGAGTTCTCATTCATGTATGAGACAAATTGTCATGACCTGTTCTGCATATCTGGAACACTGATAAGATATCACAGCATGATCATCAATATTCTAAAAGGTACAAGGTTAATCAAATTCTGGAGCAGGCCAGGGTTATACAGATATGGAGCAGAGACTCAAACAGCAGCTCAAACTACCAAAGGGAAATAACTCACAAAGCATGAAAGCAAGAGTTATCATTCATGTATGAGACAAATTGTCATGACCTGTTCTGCATATCTGTGAAGTATCATGAAAATATTTCAAAAGGTATTCAAGCTATGGGGCAGACACCTAACATCATCAAAGGGTAATAACTCCAAAAGTAAGAAAGCAAGAGTTGTCATTCTTGTTCGCGACACATCAACATGACCTGTTCTATATATCTGTGAAGTATCATGAAAATATTCCAAAAGGTATTCAAGTTATAGAGCGGACACGAAATCACACCTAAAATGATCAAGGGGAAATAACTCAAAAAGTAAGAAAGCAAGAGTTGTCGTTCTTGTTCGCGACACATCGTCATGACCTGTTCTACATATCTGTGAAGTATCATGAAAATATTCCAAAAGGTATTCAAGTTATAGAGCGGACACGAAATCACACCTCAAATGATCAAGGGGAAATAACTCAAAAAGTAAGAAAGCAAGAGTTGTCATTCTTGTTTGCGACACATCGTCATGACCTGTTCTACATATCTGTGAAGTATCATGAGAACATTCCAAAGGGTATTCAAGTTATAGAGCGGACACGAATCTGCCAAAATATCGCACCTAAAACTATCAAAGGGAAATAACTCAAAAAGTAAGAAAGCAAGAGTTGTCAGTCTTGTTCACGACACATCGCCATGACCTGTTCTACATTTCTGTGAAGTACCATGAAAATATTCCAAAGGGTATTCAAGTTACTGAGCGGACACGAATCTGCCAAAAAATCACCAAAGGGGAGATAACTCAAAAAGTACAATAGCAACAGTTACCATTTTTATTCGCGACACATCGTCATGACCTGTTCTACATAACTGTGAAGTATCATGAAAATATTCCACAGGGTATTCAAGATATAGAGCGGACAAGAAAGTGTTTACGGACGGACGGACGGACGGACGCCAGGCTCATCGCTATATCCCCCGAACCTTTCGGTCGGGGGATAAAAATATACCACATTATGGGAATATACCTTGATCGAAGTAAAAAAAAAACAGAAATGTAAATAAACACTTTTTAAAATTAAAAATTTCCATTTGATAAAATCACAGCAAGTTAGGCAAAGTACTTTTATTCAAGTTATTTATAACATTAAATCAATGCACAATGCCCCTGAAATATAATGATAGAAAAATCAACAGTATTTGATTATAATTTTAAGAGCTTTGAATGCAAATTCACAAATATTGCTCTTTTATATGGCGCTTTAATGCAGTGTTATTTACATGCTGTCATAGCATCGGGGTAAAACCTGGTATCCCACCACCAAAGATTTTCATTGTATCTGTCTTCAATACTTTTGCTATGCATCTTTGAGTGTATACTCAGCATCTCTTGCTTTAACCCAGGGCTACAGAAATCCGAATTTTTGTTGGTTCGGACTGATTTTGAGTTAGAAAAACCGATTCAGATGTCATAAGGCACGTTTTTTTCGGTCCGAACAAAACACAATATGCGATGTATGATGACATAATTACCTGGACTTTTAGCCATGTGTCATATTATTAATCCAATAATCACGCACTGCTGTCAAAAGTTATCACAGATAAACAAAGTGTCGATTGTCTTGCCAAGGTGTTTTTAGAAATCTTCGATAACTAGCACGTGTCACAATTTTGGCCAGCGGCGAAGGTTTTGCACAACTCGTAATACACACATACACATGCTGACGCATGGAAAAAGGCTGTGCAACGTAAGGTTACTGTATACTTTCAAAGAAAGCATAAGGAAAGAAATTGACTAGCAAAAAGAAAATTTAAACCGGACTTGATTATGTGCAGGCTGGTCAGGTTTTTAGCTGACGTCATTTCTCGCGCAGAAAAATATTTTTTTATTCGTCCAAAGGCACCTTTTTGCAAGTATATTCATATTTCAAGGGAATTAACTCGAATACAACAGTAAAATACATCAATCGTAATACTTCGGCCAATTCCGTAAATGAAGATCGGCGAGGATGTCCGATTGGTACGGCCCATGTGTACTTTCACTTTCGGTCTGACTGTCTGCGCTTCAAAGCGCATTTTTCATGATAAGTAAGAACATGTGGACCAAATGGCTACTTCAGGGATGACACCCGCTTTATAACGGCCCTCCAGTGTAGTCATTAGTTTTCGTGACTTTTTGGATTGTGCAATACACAGTGTAGTCATTAGTTTTCGTGTCTACTTTGAATTCATCTATTTTGAATTTGTATGACGTCTTTCTTTCTTTCTTTCTATCTTTACTGCTCTCGGTCATCTGCCGTCCGGACCGATTTGGATTTCAAAATTTCTGTAGCCCTGCTTTAACCTACCCTGTCTGAACTCTTCCAAAGTATAAGCAGCAGGACTGCTGATTTTGTCGGCCTACCAGTGAATATATACATACTTTCTTTTTATTAATTCTCGATTCTAAATAAGTTTTGGAAACTTAAGTAGAAAGTTAAGCCACTTTAATGCAAAGATCGTTCATACTTGCTTAAAAGGTTGTAACCTTATCATAACCATCATGAAAATAAAAGCAAAAAAAAAAATATATATAATAATAAATAAATAAAAAAAAATCCCCATTTATACTTGATTGTGTATGGCTGTCAAACGGGATGAGCACATTACAGCACTCCAATAATCTTGATTAGCCTGATCTATGCAAGTTTTGCGATAAAAATTAAACTGAACCAGATAGATATGGATAAAAATCTGACAAGACTTAGAAAGATTTGCTCATTTATTTATTTATTCTTTTTTATGCCAAAACAATCTTCTGGTTACAGGTATCTATCATATTGGAGAAAAACTCTCATACATCAACGCAATTACATAAGGAAGAGTACATGTAACTCTAATTGGAAAACTTGTCAAATTGTTGATTAATCAGATATTTTTCCCTTACAATATTCTTAGCAACACTTAACCTCTGCATTAAATTGTGAAACTCACTAATATTCCTTGAAGGCTTTGTTCTTGGTTTATGGCCAAGACAAAAAGAAAATAATTATGATAATTATATTCCCGGTATCCCGACCAACCACAATATTTTTACACCCTACTTTTTCCTGTGAGCGAAATAACTGACATTTTTGGTGTTCCTGCAAAATCCTGCCATAAGTTATATCTACTCCCGTTAGAATTTCCTGCCAATTCTGAAGTTTCCCGCTAAAAATTATCACCATTTTCTACTCCCATCCAATCTTCCACGCCACTTCTTTCTTGGATTTCTGCTCTTTTTCTTGCTAAAAGTTCCCGCTTTTTTCTGATCCTACAAATATTTCCTGCCATTTCTTTTGTTATTTAGTCATTTCTCGCCATTACTTTCGGAATACATCTGGATTCGCAATCATCTGAAATTTCCTGCCATTTCTTTATTTGTCCACATGCTTTTCAGAAGATTCGCAATTGTAAATCATCCACAATTTCCTGCCGTTTCTATCCCGCCGTAATTTCCCATCAGTTATTTTTATCATTATTTGTTTTCTTTAGGTTTCCACCATTTCTCGTTGTTGCCAAGAGCTTTTAAATTCAAAATCTTTTTGAAAACTGAGCAACAGTAAAGACATTATCATTTGGCGACTTCTGTTTCCTTTAAACAATCTTCTTCCAGATTAAAAAAAGCCTGTTAATTAACCTTTATGCACTACATATACTACCAAACATGTTTCATTCTGGTTCTTTAGCTCCATTCTGAACATCAGAGTAAGCTAGAAATTATGGTTTATTGTAAGTTAGATTCCCATCAATCAGATACCACTAGAAATTGCGTCATGTGATAACTAATGAATTAATCAGCTGCATCTTTTTCGATTTGTGAAAAGATCTTTTTTCAATTGTAAAAATAGGTTCTGTATAAATGCGCCCCTCTACAAAAGTAGAAAGACAGGCAGGAATCAGGAACTCATTCAATCAGAACCAAAAGGGAGGAAGTAGATACTTAAATTGTCAAAA
Organism: Ctena decussata; assembly: GCA_963989385.1. NCBI lineage: Eukaryota > Metazoa > Mollusca > Bivalvia > Lucinida > Lucinidae > Ctena > Ctena decussata. The sequence goes on from CAXDIV010000007.1 coordinate 226,851, forward strand.
GTTTATGAATGAAAGACATCTACGGTAAACTAAATGAACAGCTATTTCCCAAACAAGTAAATGAAAATAAGTATGTAAAGGTGAGTGGCTGACAAGCTCCAGTCTTATTCATGAACATTGATCCCGACCGGACGGAGTGTGTGTAGCTGGTAGATCCAGTAGAGTGCTCTGGTTTTTCTAGTGACTGCTTTTTTGGTGTTCCGGATCTGTGGACCAATGTTCGGGATCAATGTTCATGAATAAGACTGGAGCTTGTCAGCCACTCACCTTTACATTTATGTCTCCTCCCGTTCCAGTACTTATTCATGTACATGCAACCCAACGGATAGCTCAAAGCATTTGTATGTAACGGCCAGGACACCACACAACGGTCCGCCATTTTTAATCTCCTGAAAACAGGAAATAAACACACTGAACCAAGCATCACCCTCAACAGTATAAAATGGCGGATACACGCCTACAACGGCGGATAGCAACGCCACCGGCCCCTGAGGGCCGGCGAGAGGCGCAAAACACGCACCCCCCCCCCCCCGAGGGCCGGTACAACAATGGCCGTCAACGCAGGCGCAATGGCGCCAAAAGGGCCGGTTTACAGCCCCCCCCCACCCCCCCCCCAGATATGGTATATAAACAGCACAAAAACACAGCTCGCCAGAATCGTGACAATCCTCTGAAGAAATCCATACTATTGGAAGAAACTAGTTGGGAAAATAGCGAAAGATAGCCATGAACCAGCATGAGCAAGACCGAGGAGCGCCTGGCCCATGTCGTCAGTCACAATCCTCTAGCGTAAATGAAAATAAGTAGTTAAAGTACATAAAGATGTCAGTCAGCTACCCTAGGAGCCTAAGATTTTTGCTAGATAGCAAATAGGGGGAGGGACCCAACCTACCGACCCTTACTTTATATGGAAATCATATAGCAAACTGAACAAAGAAGTCTGGGAACACGAAATATACTTTTAATAGGTTGTGCTGTTAAATGACTAGGGTCAAACCCGGTACGTTCGGACGGTGGGGTATCCTCGGACACTTTATATTTTCTCTAATTCCCCGATATACGGCTCATTGTACCCATTGCCGTTAGTATACTAACTGTCGTCCAATAATATTTTATCTGACTGGTCCAAATATGTAAACCTAAACCGTTTGTAACAAAAGTTTTCATTGGTTGATAATAGTACATGTCATTAACACACTTCGAAAGGCGCCCTAGTTTTCAAAGCTAGAGACCGCGGAACCGTTGACTGATTCTCGACAACTTGATTTTAGTTGTTTTATGTCACCATTCTTGAGCTATCTCGCATCCTTTGTGAAAATATATCATTAAATTAATGAAATTCATACATATTTCTTCTTTCTTATTTCCGAATCTTGTCTTTCTGGCAATAAAATAAGTGTCCGACCGTACCCGCCTCTAAAGATCTTAAGTGACGGTACAGTCGGACGCTTGTAATCCCGAAGGGTATTCCCATATAAGGCGCTACTGGTACAAATATGTTGAATGAATGGATGCATACCTGCAGATATAGAATTGTAAAATAATTTCTATTCTATTCTATCCCATCAACTTACAAGACCGTTGGGGCACCACCAATGGAACAGCTTGTAAATTGGCCGCATCCGCTATAGATGCTTCTCTTAAAATTATAGCTAATTATTAACAGAACAAGACGTTTGGAATGGCAACATGGTGAGGATTCTAGTGAAAGGAATAAAATAATCACACTAATACAAGTTTTAGTTTAGTATTTACAGTGCTCAAACATACGTTTCTAGGCATCCGATTATACAATGGACCCAGGGAAGTAATAAATGCCTTAAAAGTGTAGTTACTAGTAATGCTATGCTATTCCTGGCTCTCTAACTGTATGTCCACATTTGTGTTATTCAAATTTTCCTTTTTCGTCGTGGTACTGGAATTTGATTGTGACATTACTTGGTATATTTTACTAGCATCTGCTTTTAAGGCATAATTTATTGCACTTCGAAAACAACTGGGGTGTGCATTTCTAGTTTTAACAAAATATCAATTCGATGAGAACAGAAAAAATGTCAAATGTGATTGGGACTGCATTCTGGACGGTACATGTAAGTTCATTATGATTAGATTGGCGCTCAAAGCTAGTTTGATACACTCATCACTTCCACTATCACTGGTAGAGTAGGATAAAGAAGATTTTATAACTGGAAGATTAGACTCCTTCCTGGAAGAAGACCGTCTTTGTGACCTAATTTCAGCCACAAGAGCTGACTTTAATTTTTACCTTATTTTTGAACTGTGAAAAGAAAGAAGTAAGGTCGTTCTCCACTGGCGAAATATAATTGCTGCCTAGTCGATATAAATCTTGTTGGCCATTCAAAAAGCACCACAGATCATGAGTTTGCAACAATCACTTTCCATCTGATCCTGTTTTCAGCTGCCCTAGATGTGCTGGCAAAGTCTATCTTTGCACACACTTTTATATTATCTTCCTATCTGTCTCTTCTTCTCCTTTAATTATCGAGTGCACGTTATTTTCCTTCTTTCAGAGTAACGTTCATCTTAATTGTGGAAGGCATGGAGTAACTGTTTTGTACTTTTTTTTATTCTCTTGTGGTTGTTATTCACGTTCTCTATAACTACAAAGAGGACTTATCAGTTACAGCCGAAACTTATGTTTTTTCCCTCTTCCCACAATGATAAAATATATGTACAGGCCAGCACTGTTTATTGTGATTTTCAGTTTATTAGGCAAGATATTGTGTTTTTTTATTTCTTTTTAGGGAGGGGGGGGGGGGGGGGTTCAATACCATGCCAGATTCAGTCCATAAATGGTTCAGATCTCCCTAACACTGAGTACACGCTATGTCCTTACTTTTAGTCTATAACGTTCATACAGATTGTGGAAGGCCTGTGCCAATTGTGTTTGTACTCATTTATAGTGCTCATTTTAGTCTCTTGTGGTTCTTATTCACGTTTTCCATGACAATGAAGGGAAAATATGAATTTTGACTTCTGTCCGAGTGTACCATCATCTCCGTCCGAGCGTACCGGGAACCGTCCGACCGTACCCTCCACTGCTGTTTTAGTTATTGAATGTCAAATATTAGGAGCATCTGTCAACTTTCCAAGGCTTTAAATGGTTCATACCACCATTTAAACATAGCACCACGTAAGTTTCAAGGTCCCGGACTTAGATACGTCATGCCCGGCTTACCACTGAGGATAAAAGACGAAGCTGTCCGAACGTACCGGGTTTGACCCTAATATCCGTGGAAAAAATCTTTATATCAAATAATTCAAATTCCAGTAGAGTAAAGTTAAAATATAAAGACGTTCTTGTCCTCTTGCACAGGAACGAGACAGGGTCGCTGGCATAAGACTCTTCACAGGCTGGATATGCATAACAAGAAGAGCAAGAAATCACTTATTTTCGGTATATCTGCAGCTCTATATATATATAAGCATAATTATTTAGCCACATATAGAGACAACCCTGATTAAATGGGTTCTGCTACTAAAGTTAATAATATTGTTTATCTACGTGAATGCTTAATTTCAAAGACACTAAAAGCTGTTGCTCTTCATTTTAGTTTTCGCCGTACACATATTCAACGCTGTATGTATTTAAAAAAAATAGAGCTCGCAACATGTGACATCACAGATAAACATAATCCAGGAAAATGGCCGCTTCTACCGGCAAAACCTGAGAGGGAAATGTTAAGTGGCCTGGTATGGCTCATTTAAAATGGTTGTGATATTAATTTATGCTGCCAAATTATGTATTTTATGTTTGATTTTGGAAAATATATACATCAGAATTGCATTTACTGGTGATACGTCCAAGGACGTAATGAGCTGTTAGTTTAAGATAAACTGCTGAAACCTTCCACACCGAATTCCTTGTGGAAGGCTAACACTGTTTTTCTGCAATGGCGGTTGCACTGTTGGTATTTCAGAAAATGACAAAATGAAAAAAACAATACCCGGAGTGCAATTTCGTTGCTCTAGTCAATCAATATTCTTCTTTTGAATTTTGTCTTACAGCTAATTTTTTTGTGTTTTTGGTATAATGCACTTGTTTTAGAAGCTGGTTTAAAAGCCTACAATGAGCTTTAGTTGTATTTTTGTGTAGCTTGCCGATTTTAAATAAATTTTGCTGCAGGAAATACACCCACGAAAACATATGACACCATTTTTTACCCTGAATTTACACCGATATAACGACACTCGTAGCTCTGTTCCAACAGCAAGTAACTGAGACGAAGTTTCTATATTACAAAATTCTACAACATATGTAATATCTTCTCTAGGAATCACATATTCTGAGTATTTATTTCCTTCGTTCATTTTTCAGTTTACCGCTTAACCTTTTTCATTGAAGAGTCAGTGAGCTGAGACTATCTGCATGACGGTCGTGCCGATAAGTGTGAACATCCAGCTTGATCTACCTAAAAAGATCACAGACAGACAGACAGACAGTACCGGAACATCTTATCTACCTAAAACAGATTAGAGGTTCCGGTACTGTCTGTCTGTTTGTATATCTATCTATCTCCCGATACTGAGACGATCAGTTTCTGATCATTAGAGCTCTCAGGTGTGGTGGGTGGCTAAATTTAGAATTTAGCTCAGAGGGATAACAATCTGTCGGGATAGGCCATTAAAACTATTTATAAGAAGCAGATCAGAGGCATGCTAAAACACAGACACTGTGCAATCCAAAACGAGGCTGTTCGCAGATGACTGTATACTTTATAGAAGAGTGAAGACTTCACAGGACTCCATGGAACTCCAGAATGATTTGGACAAGTTGGCACAGTGGGAGAGAAAGTGGGGTATGGCCTTTCATCCTGACAAGTGCAACATTCTGAGAGTAACAAGGGCAAGAAAACCAATTGAAGCCAAGTATATCCTGAAAGGTCAAGAACTCGAGGCTGTCCACACTGCAAAATACCTAGGGGTGGATCTCTCCAACAACCTACAGTGGAATCACCATATTGACCGAACAGTCAAGAAGGCTAACAGCATGTTGGGTTTTCTTCGGAGAATTAAAATCTAAAAAAGTTCCTTCAAGAGCAGAGAATACATACATAAGTAACCTTCGTGTTAACAGTAGTGACACCAAAGCAGCTGCATACAAGACCTTAGTTCGGCCAAACCTAGATTACTGCTCATCGGTGTGGAGCCCTCATACAGTCTCTGGAAAGTCCAAAATAGAGATGGTGCAGAGACGAGCTGCAAGGTACGCTACCAGTCGCTACCATAACACCAGCAGTGTAACCGAGATGCTGCAGGACTTAGACTGGGAGTCACTAGAATCAAGGAGAGTTAAGATCCAGTTGACCTTACTCTACAAAGTGATCAACGACCTAGTGGACGTTCCTGCCTCAGCGTACCTCTCTCCAGTCAACACACGGACAAGAGCTAATCACACCAAGAAGCTAAGACAAGTTCCATCAAAAACAGATGTCTTCAAATATAGCTTCTTTCCACGGACCATCCCAGTTTGGAACTCGTTGCCAGCCTCTGTGGCTGAGGCCCCTGACTTGGTACTCTTCAAGCAGGGGCTTTCCACTCTTACATTCTAGGTAGGGGGCAACTTGCAAGTAGGGTTGGAGGGTTTTTGGAGCTGTGCCGATTGGGTGCTATACCCAGGGGCCGCTACGGTAGCCGGAGTGGTCTGATTACCCAATGATGACCTGAAAATGCAGATTGCGAACTTTTTTTTTACTTCCTATCTGTCTATCAACTGTTTTCTGGATTTCATATCTTTCCTACTTTTTCTTTTTCTACCGCCACAGAGACATAGTGATCAAGTGTGATTGAAGTCTCTTGAAGAACAGATACAGATACAGATACAGATACATGCCTCTGGACTGATAATCTAAACAAGGGCCTTAAACTCCTCAGCGGCTTTGGCAGAGACCGCCGAAGAGGAGAGACTATTCCACATAGGAATAGTCCTAGGGAAGAATGAATTCTTCAGGGCATCACTATATGCAAGGTATCTAGTATACTGTGAATCACAGGATGCCCTAGTTCTTCTCAACTTTGGTGCTGGGGTCAAGTACTTATCTTTCTTAAGGGACACGGTACCGGAGTGAATCTTGTAAAAGAAGGTTAAGGAGGACTGCTCCCGGCGGACCTCCAGGGATGACCCCTCAAGCTCGTCCAGCATATCGCCGACACTACTTGTGTTCCGCCATCGCCTGCAGGTCCGCCTGGCAGCTGTTCTCTGCACCTTCTCAACCTCCTGAATCTGAGTTTTGTGATAGGGATGCCAAAATAGCTGCTGCATACTCCAGCTGAGGGCGAACCAATGTTTTGTATGCAGCTTCCTTTGTTTGCCGAGGTGCCAGTGCCAAATTGCGCCGAAGAAAACCCATTGTCTTAGTTGCCTTACTTGATGTTTCTGAAATATGTTGACCCCAATCCAAATTGTTGTAATTCTTATTCCAAGATATTTGGCGGACTAAACCTGTTCCAATCTTTGCTGGTGGAGAGAGTAATTAAAGTGTATTTGCTTGCTAGGGAGGTGCCGAGTAACCCTCATAGAATGACATTTGGCAGCATTGAATTTCATTTGCCAATTGGTCTCCCATTGTATGAGGTTGTTCAGGTCATCTTGCAAGATCTGGCAATCCATGGGGGGAGAAGATATTCCTATACAAGTCACAGTCATCAGCAAAAAGACGAACAGATGACCTGATGCTATCTGGAAGATCATTAATGAAAATGAGAAAAAGGATCGGTCCTAAGACCGATCCTTGAGGGACACCAGATAGGACCGGGACTGGATCTGAGGCTTGGCCATCTAAATCCCGTTTTTGAGAGAGCTCAGAGAGCCACGAGTTGATCCACTTATGAGTAGATCCTCTAGTCCCGCAATAGTCTAATTTGTACAATAGCCGACTGTGCGGTACCTTGTCAAAGGCCTTTGCGAAATCCATAATAATCACATCAGTCTGCTTATGGCCACGATTTAGGGCCCATCCAGGTTGCTTACAAAATTGTGGTAGAACCGAACAAGTTGGGTTTCACAAGACCTCTGACTTCGGAAACCATGCTAAAAGTCACCAAGAATGCTTTCAAAGGCTAGGTGCTTGTTTATGTTACTTACTATTACATGTTCTAGGGTTTTGCAGCAGATGCATGTCGATAATTAGCAGTATCATATTTTTCTCCTTTCTTAAAAACCGGAGCTATATTTGCTCATCGCCAATCATCTGGTACAGCGCCCTGAGCAAGCGACTCATTGTAGATGAAGGCCTGTCTGTCTGTCTGTCTTAGTTCGGACCGATTGGATGACGAGTAAAATGATTGGGCAGAACTTGTGTACTGAGAAATATGGTCTCAATGTCGCACCCAATGTCTGTAGGTTATGCGGCCATTAATTTCATTTTGAAGTAAACAACGCTTTAGTCAGGGTTTGGTATTGTGTGAATGAGAGTATATGTCACATATTTTTGCCAAATTCTTATGGTAAGATTAATTTGACATACAAAATTTGTCGGTGAGAAAAGAAAGTTTGCCATATGTATAACAAAGAATGAAGACAGAAAACTTCGCTGGAAATCAATCAATTTGAATAACTTAAAAGTAAATTTAACTAGGAAACGTTGGCATGGTTGGCCGTCCGTCCAGACAAAGTTTATTTGTCGGGTAACTTTGATGAGAAATCTTCGTTGTGTGAACACTGCAGCAAAATTTTCTTTTCCAAAGTTACTGTGTTACATTTTTCTTTTGCAAAATAATTTGCCCGTGTGAACGTAAACTGTTTGGCAAGCTTTCTTTGCCTTATTCTGTTACAAATAATCCTTGCCCGTGTGAATGAAGCTTAACACGCTTTAGTCTAAAATATTGATATATCTCTTTATTCCATGCATGTCTTTTCTCCATTAAACTTATAGATTTGTGTATTCAAATGTCATTATAGGATTTGATTTACAAACATTTAGCTATCAAATCGCCTTTCAGTAACTCAATCCATGAAAACATTTGTATTTTGAATTATTGGGTTTAGGTTCCTGTTTCATGGTAAATTGCTTTCATGCATGACAACACATACAAACAAAATTGGCTTTACTGTATAGATATAAACTATATATATAGGCCAATTCAAAGTAGTTTAATTTGTTGTCAGAAATATCAGTTATGAAGCTTTTCAGGCAAAGTTTGCTTGATAATCTTTTACCTGACGTTACACATAAAATTTCCAAACTTACCTGTTTACCTGCAGTACATGATGACCATATTATAGGGACCTGGGACTGGCAGCCGTAGGAAGTAAATTCAAGTAATGCTAAAAATTTCCAACGCTTGCCAGCATCAGGCCCCCTTGTAATTACCCGAGGTGATATATGGTCATTGCAACCACCGTGCTCCGTTTACAAAATGTCTTCCATGTTTCTTTAATATTTTTTTTGTTGTATCTACTCATATGTCATGTATATATGACCTGAGATTTAATAAAGGTATGTTCTGTTCTGTTCATAAAGCAAAGAGGTCAAAGTACCCAAATCATGAGTCCGAACTCGTAAGTCATTTAAACCATGGTTGGCAATAATTCCGAAAAATTCTAGAAACTGTCGCACGAAAGTAACCTCGCCAACCTGACAAACCAAGTGTAAAAATTCTCCTCAGAGTTTTCCTGATTGACCACTACATGTCAAATAATATCACATGACACTGGCTCCTTACTGACCGTTAAAAGAAAAAGATGGCTAGTTGATTATACATACCGATATGTAATAAAATTTAAATAAAAGTCTGTCACAGACGCCTTTGAAAACAACGAACAAAGGTCTTAGGTCCGATTTCACGTCGCCTTAAAACACCGACTAACTTTTAGTTATCGAATATTTTACCTTTACCGTAATGCAACACTAGTCATTGAATAGTGCTTAAAATACGTTTTACTGCGACGTGAAATCTGGGTCCGAGGTTATAAAACTTGAGTATAATCTCAATTTCAAAATAAAGCACACTGATTGGCTGCTTCCGAGCATGTGCTCGGAAGCAGCCAATCAGTGTGCTTTATTTTGAGTTTGAGAATATACTCAAGTTTTATAAACTCCGGGCCAGGCCTAAGTCACAGTTTTATTGAGACTTTGTACGTGTATAACAGCACTGTCATTTGCTAGGCTGCATACGCCCCGACCCCCCCCCCCCTCCCCCTCCACTCCTCCCCACTAAAGTGCCGGCTTAAGCGGTACTCGATTTTCAAAAATAGCTACCATATGACCTCGGTGGTTTCAAAGGAAATGAAGATAGTATCTGCGCTATAATGAAATACTGGTAACTGTTAGAAGACCTTGACTCCTTATCTCCTGTGTGAGAGGTTCTCTCACTGACAGTTACAGACTTCGATCATTTGATTGGCTGGCTTGCTGTTACTACTAATAAAACTATCTTTCAATGGGACAAGGGTATTATCATACGGACTATATCCAGACCTATCTTCACTAGCCAACGGAACTAACTCCACTTTGTTCCTTAAGTCTGTAAGGAACAAAGTGGACTTAGTACCATTGGCTTGCGAAGATAAACCAAACCTTGCACAAGCAAGAAGCACTCTCGCGTGAAAAATCTGATTGCTGCAATGTCAAAATGTGTAGGTAGGGTAAGGAGAATAAATATTTGGCAGGGGAGGCGATTTAAACGGATAGAAATGTGTTTATGAAACACTATGCCCCAGCCGTGTGCTTCCTTTTAAAGAAGGTTCATCCCATAATGTTGAAGTCAGACAAGAGTATTAATCGGTTCATCTACATCTTAGTCTGTAACTGTATGCCAAATATAAGGAACGTAGCTTAAGCAGTTCTTCAGATATTTTGTTCACTAACCCGAGGTAATGATCAAAATGATCGTCTTCAGCATAGATAGATAGATAGATAGATAGACAGATAGATAGATAGATAGATTAGATAGATAGATAGATAGATAGATAGATAGATAGATAGATAGATAGATAGATAGATAGATAGATAGATAGATAGATAGATAGATAGATAGATAGATAGATAGATAGATATTCGTATAGCTTGTTCCTGTACAAATGCCTCTGCCCCAAAAAGGGAATTACTCAACCAAATATTTATGAAATGGGCGCAAAGTATTCATGGTCCAAACCTGCATGCCAAATATAAGGATCATAGCTTATGCGGTTCTTCAGATATTTTGTTCACAAGCTTGTTCCTATACAAAATGCCTATGTCCGAAAAAGTGTAATAACTTGACCAAAAATGTTCGAAGTATGTTCAAATGTTCAAAAGTGAATCAGGTCATCTACACCTTAGTCTGTAAATGTATGCCAAATATCAGGATCTTAGCTTAAGCGGTTCTTTAGATATTTTGTTCACAAGGTTGTTCCTATATAAAATGACAAAGTCGAAAAAGGGACATAAGTCCTGAACGACAAGACCTGCAGACGAAAAAAAATAAAAATAAAAATAGTCTATTTAGCCACATATAAAATTTTAAGTTCCTATCACTTACGGTTCTCGACCGTATTTAAGGGTACCTTTGTACCATAGGCTTCAATGGACTGTCGAAAAATGAGCTTAACTCGGTCAGAAATTCAACGCCAACCCTCCCCTCCCCACACACCCCCCCGAAAAAATGGCTATATGAAGATCGACTACATAGTGGATTGTCCGGACCGCATAGTGCCACTTTCCCCCGTAGTCCCTTTTCCTCCACCGGAAAATTGGTTCTCAAAGAAATTGGTATATAGTGGGATCTACAGTTCTCACACACAGACACACAAACAAATGAGCCGCGACACGACAAAACCAACAATGTGGTTGTGCGCCCAGCGCAGACTCAGATCAGCCTGGGCATCCGCCCAGTCTGATCAGAGTCTTCGCTGTCCGCATGGAGGTAGCTTAGACCCTTAGCTACCGTTTGAGCTCTTAACGAAGAGTCTTATTAAACTGAGCAGATGCCAAGGCTGATCTGAGTCTGCGCTGGGTGCACAACCACATTGTTGGTTTTGTCGTGTCGCGGCTCAAATACACACATGCAAACATATTGGAGCATGCGTAAGAATACCATTCACGCACATATGAGTATAAAGACAATGACATTATCGTTTCTTTCTCGTTTCGCAACAGCTGCAGAAGAAAAATATCGAAAGTGCTTTTCATCCCAGAATGGAAATATGTATTAGTCTTGCTCAGGAGCACTTTCTCTCACGGGGAAATCAACATCTGCTATGGGTATATGAATTATCGAATGTCAGGGTTTTCCCAGACTCAAGATTGAGAGTCTCAGACCCCCGAAATGGTGTCTGGGACTCTCAGAAAAAAATCTGTGCATCCACTGGGACTCTCAAAAACAAAATCCAAGTCCCAACTGAAAGTGATGAATTCTTATAAAAATTATATTATTCTTGGCAGAACACAAAGTAATGATTTTCAAAATAAAGTATTTATGAAATTCTGATATTTGATTAGGACATTTTATAACCTTTTGGCAGAGTGCAGGACCCTTTACTTTTGGCATTGGACTCTTAAAACATTGGTATGTGGGTCCCAAAAACTCCTTAAATACAAGGCCTAGGGAAAACCTTGAATGTGATAGTATATATATTCGATCCTGAGTGGAGAGAAACTCTCCAGTTTGCCCTTTCAAATTCCCTTGACATGCCTCAATAAACAAGCATCAGAAAAGCCAGCACAGCCAAATGAAACTATACTGAAAGGATTTAAAAACTTCCACTTTTTATTGCTGGCTACTGATCTGTTCACTAATGACAGTATTGAATATTTAACGATAAATTACTTGAAACTTATCAAATTTAAAGATTACGCAATCAGTTGGTACCATCTACTTAAACGGCGTCAGTAAAAGAGCGTTACGTCACTGGAATGCATAAGGCGATGCCGGCATTATCTTATGTAACACTCTTTTCGACCATGTCTAACTGTCTTAAGATTGTGACGTCATCCACGTTGATTTGCAAATATCATAGCGGATGATGCTGTCGCGCAAAGCCTATTACGGAGACGGCGTCGACGTTAGTTAACGTCATGACCTCTGGTTTTTAATCTCGGTTAGGTACATTTCTGACGGTCTTTTGAGCGTCCTGTAAACAGTGCACGTTGTCTGAGATTTTACATTGCCGTAATTAACACCTTTTTCACGCGACGTCACTTTTTGAAATTTCAGCATTTATCTGGCCCAATACTCTGCGCCTGTTTGCGGTTTTTAGGCGCTGTAGGGTAAATAAAGCCACAGACCGAGTTCAAACTTTTAAAATTCAATTTGATATCATAAGAGAAATGTTTCTTCAGAAAACTGTATACATGAAGCTATTTATCCGTATGTAAACGGTACTAAGAACACGAGGAGCATGTGCACTTTCCTGACCGATTCGGTTGAACGATTTCAGATTCGGTATATTGATATAATCAGGTATAAGAGAATATATATGCTGTAAAATTTTGGTGGACGTAGCTGCATTCATTTTTGAGATATTCAAAATTAATGGGTGGAAGTTTTTAAATCCTTTCAGTATACTAGCATATCCCTCATAGGCTTAACTTGCTCCGTAGCTGATAGCCCCGTGAGAGAAAATATAAGCTCCTGTCTTACTTTATACTAGAAATTTAACCTTTTCGGAATTTCTCACTATCTCTACTCATGCATTCGTAACGCAGATAATCGCACACACAGATACATAATTTTATGCTTGCAATCATACGAACTTGCATTTTGTCCAGTCGTGCTTAATTTAGCGGACCACAGTCTCTTGATACGAAACCATAATAGACACATTACCTTGGTGTATCTTCTGGTTTGTATGCACACGTACAGTTTTACCGGTTTGATAAGGCATACCCCACCGCCGACCTCCAGCGCCGACATTCAACGACACTGTTACATGCATCAACAACCATCAGACTAACACCGTTTATTCCAGCCCAAGGTACACTTGGCGTGGAGTTCCTGTTTTATTAGATTGAAAATAATAATCAGACATGTGTCCCGATGGGAGTCGAGACCAAGACTCCCTGCATGAAAATGATAGTTGGGAAAATGTCAAACATAATTTAGGCATATACCGTATAAATCCTAATAAACGCCCCACCTGCCTTTTTTTTCGAAAACAATGTCATATTAACTTGCATGAATTCCTGTTTGCTTCTCTAGTTCAAATAGTTCCATGAAATGGGATCTACTCTTAAAGAAAGGAATTCGCTCCTAAACGAGCAAATTCTTTCCCTTAGGAGTTCACCTCTTCTGCGAAGGGAGCAAAAATAGTAGAGCTGCTTGCTCTGGAAGTATACCCATTCAGCTTAATATTGTTACTACTTTATTTTGGCAGTGGCTGCTTAACTACACTCTAGCCTCTAAATAACGCCATTCTGTCGTAAAATACAACGCCCCTGGGCATTTAATTGGATAAATACGGCATGTACGAAATTAGCCCAAAAGTTAATCCGGTGATCTATGCCTTAGGCCATGACAGTATGCGAAGTTTAACCATATTGTCTCAGACACTTTTTATCCCAAATTTTGCCAATAAATTTTCAATTAATTTTGGAAAAAGGGCATAACTCTGAAAGTACATGGTCAATAGAAAAAAGAGAAGTTTTTTGACGTTCTTGTCTAAATTTTCATAATGATGGTTTCCAAGAGGCTTAGTGGAAAGAATCCATGGCTGCACCTCATGGCACCGAGTCTGTCCGGTTGTTTTTAAGTACATGTATTTATAAATTTCAGCCTCTATAGTGTGCCACTATTTCTAGAGTTATCCTTCAACTTGATTGTGTCAGTATTTCTTGGGTTATTCTTCAACTTGATTGTGTCAGTATTTCATGGGTTATCCTTCAACTTGATTGTGTCAGTATTTCATCGGTTATCCTTCAACCCATTGTGTCAATGTATCTTGGGTTATCTTTCAATCCATTGTGTCAGTATTTCTTGTCATGAGTTATCCTTCAACTTGATTGTGTCAGTGTATCTTGGGTTGTCATTCAACTTGATTATGTCAGTGTATCCTGGGATCTCCTTCAACTTGATTGTGTCAATATTTCTTGGTTTATCCTTCAACCTGTTTTAGTCAGTGTATCTTGGGTTATTCTTTAACTTAATTTTGTGTACCTTGGGCTATCCTTCAACTTGATTGTGTAAAACCCACCTCATATCGCACTTTCAAATTCTGACCATTGAGTCAAACTGGTCTGTAGAATTAATCTCGCTTTTTTGTGATGTTCAGTTTCTGAACTTTGGATACTCTTTGTCAGTTACCTTCCTGACAATACCTTCCCGATACCTTCCTGAAAATAAAACAAGTTGGCTTCTTTAAAAAGAACCCAAATGATAGGTCTGCTGTGCAATGTACGTAATGCATATGTGATGCCACAGCATGTGTACTGACTAGTCATGCTAATGAGATGTAATTAACAACAATATACCTTAACATTCGATAAGTATAGCTTCACAGAAAGCTTTAGATACTTGAGATACTTTAGAGCTTGAGAATTGGACGAAACAATGCAGTCAACGTGCTCCTTGGAGAAGCTTAATTGTAAGGCTACTGCGTTACAGTCCTCTATCGATACGTATGTTTGTAGTTGCTCGCTGGGTGACGCTGGTTTCAAAGAGCACTTCTCAGCAAAAGAGGCTTAGGTATTTTAATCATGAAAAGGCCTTCATCACTGATCACGCCTGCTTATCTCTTTTAAAAGCACAACGCCCTTCGATATTTTTTTCTATTCGAAACGCGGCGTTGTGCTTCAGGAGATAGACAGGAGTGCTGATGCACTGGGAATATGGGTCATAACCGTTAAAGGCCACTGAGTAAACTTTTAGGGGAAGCAGCGCTGTCGTCTTTAGTTTTGGCCTCCTTCTGACTAATGGTCAGCTCTCAAAGAACCGAATTTGCTTGTAGAGCAGCAAATTCTTTACTGAGAGAGTAGACACCATTTCGGAAGAGCTATGTTGTCTAGAGAAGCCAACAGGAAGTGACAAACATGATGGCCTTTGCGAAAAGTGGTGGAAATTCATGGAGGTGTATCCATACGCATTTTTGCCCCTGGAATGATTAGATAACTAAGTTCTGGTGGCTAGGCAGTATTGTTATTACTTAGTTCTTGTCTGACTAATCTAACTTAACAAAGGTTTGCAATAGCAGATTCGCATAAAGCACATTCATGAGCATTTTTACTTCTTAGCATAATGGTATAGATTTCCGAAGCTAAACGGTTAAAACTGCGAATAAGGAAAAAGGAAATTTTTAATCATTTCCTTTTTCCTTATTCGCAGTTTGTACCGTTGAGCTTTGGAAATCTATACCATTATTCTTAGAAGTGAAAATGATCATGAATGTGCTATATGCGAATCTTGTATTGCACAGCTTCGCAAAGTTCTATGAACCTGAAAATCAAATAAGGAAAAAGCATTTTTTTTTCGTTCATTTCCTTTTTCCTTATTTGGAGTTTGTGCCTTTGAAATTCAGAAATCTATATCACTATGCTCAGAAGTAAAACTGACCGTGAATGCGTTATTTGGGAATGTTCTATTGCATAGCTTCACTAAGTTCTATGGACCTCAAAATCGAAAAAGGAAAAAGGAAATTTTGAATCATTTCCCTTTTCCTTATTCGCAGTTTTTACCGTTGAGCTTTGGAAATCTTTACCGTTATGCTTAGAAGTAACAAGAAACATCTTTAAAAAAGATATTTGTCGAAGATGAAATTCGTTTTTAAAGAACAACTTTTTAGTCATGTCAGGACGGATCCACCGCTTCCTGGGTATTATCAGTACTTTTGTAAAGTAAATGTGTCTTGTTCAAGGACAAAACATGAATTCCCGAGTGAGGATTATCGTGATCAGCCTTGGTCGAGTTCGATTACAACTATTGTCTGACGATAGTATGTCATGGAAGAAGCGGGTCAACTCGGCCTGCTTTCTGTAAGCGTGGGGTCTTCACGGCTCCTGGGTCAACTCGGCCGCCATTCAACTCGTCCGGGTCAATTCGGCCTGCTGTCATTTGCATCCTCGCCCCAACCTACGAAGATGGGCTGCGCCAGGAATGAACGGAAACACAATAAACGAATAGAGTTTGTTGGGTTGTTGATTTAATAAGAAGTCCTTCAAAATGGTGGACAAAACATGAATTAATATAAAGGGCAACCCAATAATCCCTCAACGGATAACTGCAACTGCAGCTAGACTATGGTAACGGGACATTCCGGGCTTACAATAATACAATGGCGCTGGGATAGCCGGACCAAGGTGCAGGGCAATTATATTTTAATTGTTTCCATAGTGCCGGAGTTTTAAGATTGGGGTCCTTTACCCCTGTGAGATTTTCTGTAGTATAGGGTCGAAATAAGAGCAAGGTTGTTACCATCAGCTAATCACCACAGGTCTCTGAAATGTAAAAATTCCATTTCTGTAGGTGGGGTGTGTGGATACAAATGACTGGCGCATAGATATATAACCATGCGGCACCATGGCCAAAACTGATGTTTTCCTTACTCATTTTCATACAACTTCGATATCCTAGTTTATTTGCCACCAGTAAGATTTAATGGCATGACTGAACTGCAAAAATACCGATACCTCACCAGGAGCTAGCTGTAACCGGGGGAACACTTATTAAAAGTCTATTTCTTAGCTTTTTCTGCCTCATATTTTCATGATTTTCCCTGACTTCGTTTGGCCCAATTGCTAAGGGAGTGAATTCGTGAGGTTGTGAGTGAGTGAGCGTGTGTGCAATTGAGCGAATGAGTATCAAGATAAGCCTGCATCGAAATAATTCCTTATCTAGAAAATTTTATCGCCGATGCAATGAATTGGTTTCAAAATAAAATCGCTTTCATATGAAGGCCTATCGGAACCAGAATTTTATGATGACTTAGCATACAAATTCAAAAAGATAAGGGGTATGTCTGATTTTTTGTTCAGCTTCGAAAAGTAGTTTTTTTGTTCTCATTGTATTTAGTTCAGTGCTAGCACTAACCATCAAAATCAGGAAGTCATATGACTTCCAAGGTTTGTCATTTGGAAGTCATGCTGAAGGATAGACTTGGTTTCTTCCAGAATGTCCATATTTATATTGCTTTCTCCTTCATTAATGGGTAAAATACCATTATTACAACAAATTTAACTCATTATTTAAGTCAATATTCACTTTATAAATGGTAGGTTATGATAAAAATTGGAAGTCACTGACTTCCTGGCATTCAGTTTTAGAAGTCACAGAACCCCAGACTTCCACTAGTGGAAGCACTGTTTGTTTCCTTGTAATTTTAGTTAGAAAAACATCAGTTGTTTAAGAAAACTGATTTCTGGCGCGGCAGATCGGAAGCGCGGTGCGGTTATGGCTTTCATACTAGACCTTTAAATACACGATTGGAAAACTCGAATGCGCCTGATTTACGGCTGCTCAAACGGGTCATGAAATTTGCAAATACACTTTTCGTCATTCGTTATTATTGAATAAAACACGTCTATCCGCAAATAGCGGCGATTAAATTAAAAAGGAAACGAAGCCAAAATAAAGTTTATATTCATAAAACGTCATTTTAAAACTGTTTCTTTTCACAAATGGTAGATTGTGTTTATTATCCCCCATACAATAAAAACCCGGATGCAGGTCATGCATGCTCTGATATGTCTACGACAAAAATGATCATGAATGTGCTACATGTACATGCGAATCTTCTATTGCACAGCTTCACCTGAAAATCGAATAAGGAAAAGGGAAAAATATAAATCAGGGGAGATGGCAAATCCCACGACTGAATGCCCCTTGCGCTTTGGTAAACAGGGTGCACTTCAGAACACATATAAGTAATATATTGTCATTGTTTTATGCTTCTGATTGACATTATCTATTGAACAGATGCATGATTATTTGTCGTAGACATATCAGAGCATGCATGACCTGCATCCGGGTTTTTATTGTATGGGGGATAATAAACACAATCTACCATTTGTGAAAAAAAAACAGTTTTAAAATGACGTTTTATGAATATAAACTTTATTTTGGCTTCGTTTCCTTTTTAATTTAATCGCCGTTATTTGCGGAAAGACGTGTTTTATTCAATAATAACGACTACGAAAAGTGTATTTGCAAATTTCATGACCCGTTTGAGCAGCCGTAGATCAGGCGCATTCGAGTTTTCCAATCGTGTATTTAAAGGTATAGTATGAAAGCCATAACCGCACCGCGCTTCCGATCTGCCGCGCCAGAAATCAGTTTTCTTTCATCAACAATTGCTGTATTTCTAACTAAAATTACAAGGAAACAAACAGTGCTTCCACTAGTGGAAGTCTGGGGGTCTGTGACTTCTAAAACTGAATGCCAGGAAGTCAGTGACTTCCAATTTTTATCATAACCTACCATTTATAAAGTGACTGTTGACTTAAATAATGAGTTAAATTTATTGTAATAATGGTATTTCACCCATTAATGAAGGAGAAAGCAATATAAATATGGACATTCTGGAAGAAACCAAGTCTGTCCTTCAGCATGACTTCCAAATGACAAACCTTGGAAGTCATATGACTTCCTGATTTTGATGGTTAGTGCTAGCACTGAACAAAATACAATGAGAGCAAAAAACTACTTTTTCGAAGCTGAAAAAAAAATCAGACATACCCGTAATCTTTTTTAATTTGTATACTAAGTCATCATAAAATTCTGGTTCCGATAGGCCTTCATGTGAAAGTGATTTTAACCTGACATTGAGTTTTGAAATCAATTCATTGCATCGGCGATAAAATTTTCTAGATAAGGAATTATTTCGATGCAGGCTTATCTTGATACTCATTCGCTAAATTGCACACACGCTCACTCACTCACAAACTCACAAATTCACTCCCTTAGCAATTGGGCCAAACGAAGTCAGGGAAAATCATGAAAATAAGAGGCAGAAAAAGCTAAGAAATAGACTTTTAATAAGTGTTCCCCCGGTTACAGCTAGCTCCTGGTGAGGTATCGGTATTTTTGCAGTTCAGTCATGCCATTAAATCTTACTGGTGGCAAATAAACTAGGATATCGAAGTTGTATGAAAATGAGTAAGGAAAACATCAGTTTTGGCCATGGTGCCGCATGGTTATATATCTATGCGCCAGTCATTTGTATCCACAACCCCCATCTACAGAAACGGAATTTTTACATTTCAGAGACCTGTGATGATTAGCTGATGGTAACAACCTATCTCTTATTTTGACCCTATACTACAGAAAATCTCACAGGGTAAAGGACCCCAATCTTAAAACTCCGGCACTATGAAAACAATTAAAATATAATTGCCCTGCACCTTGGTCCGGCTATCCCAGCGCCATTGTATTATTGTAAGCCCGGAACGTCCCGTTACCATAGTCTAGCTGCAGTTGCAGTTATCCGTTGAGGGATTATTGGGTTGCCCTTTATATTAATTCATGTTTTGTCCACCATTTTGAAGGACTTCTTATTAAATCAACAACCCAACAAACTCTATTCGTTTATTGTGTTTCCGTTCATTCCTGGCGCAGCCCATCTTCGTAGGTTGGGGCGAGGATGCAAATGACAGCAGGCCGAATTGACCCGGACGAGTTGAATGGCGGCCGAGTTGACCCAGGAGCCGTGAAGACTCCACGCTTACAGAATGCAGACCGAGTTGACCCGCTTCTTCCATGACATACTATCGCCAGACAATAGTTGTAATCGAACTCGACCAAGGCTGATCACGATAATCCTCACTCGGGAATTCATGTTTTGTCCTTGAACAAGACACATTTACTTTACAAAAGTACTGATAATACCCAGGAAGCGGTGGATCCGTCCTGACATGACTAAAAAGTTGTTCTTTAAAAACGAATTTCATCTTCGACAAATATCTTTTTTAAAGATGTTTCTTGTCTAACACTCAGACCACAACAGTATGCCATACCGCTAAATGGAGGTAAAACCTCAAACGGCCACCATGTACACAGATGTATAGCATATGATAAGCTCAACATTTCAAAATGTGTGAATAACTTCTAAAGTACAAGCCCTACAAATCTAATTTTTTTTTTTGGGGGGGGGGGGGGGGGGGGGGGGGGGCGGGGGGGGGGGGTACGGAGGGTCATAGAGATTTAGGAACATAGGAATATGATAAGATATCATGGCAATCATCAAAATTCTAAAAATTATAAGGGTATTAAAATTGTGGAGAAAACCAGGGTTATACAGATATAAAGCAGAGACAGCTAACTGCAGCTCAAACTTCCAAAGGGGAGAAATAACACGGACAGTATGAATGACAGATTTATAATTCATGTATCAGACAAAATTTCATGACCTGTTTCTGCATATCTGTGAAGTTTCATAAAGATATTTCAAAGGGCATTCGAGTTATGGAGCAAGTACAAAATCACAGCTTAAACCACCAAGGGGAAATGACTCAAAAAGTAAGAAAACAAGAGTTGTCATTCTTGTTCGCGACACATCGTCATGACCTGTTCTACATATCTGTAAAATATCATGAAAATATTTCAAAAGTATTCAAGTTATAGAGCGGACACGAAATCATACCTAAAACCAGCAAGGGGAAATAACTAAAAAGTAAGAAAGCAAGAGTTGTCATTCTTGTTCGCGACACATCGTCAAGATCTGTAAAATTACATATCTGTGAAGTACTGTATCATGAAAATATTTCTAAAGGTATTCAAGTTATAAAGCGGACACGACGTCACCTGAAACAACCGAGGGGAAATAAATCAAAAAGTAGGAAAGCAAGAGATGTCATTCATGTTCGCGACACATTGCCATGAATTGTTCTACATATCTGTAAAGTATCATGAAAATCTTTTAAAGGGTATTCAAGTTACAGAGCGGACTCGAATCTGCCAAAAAATCACCAAGGAGGAGATAAGTCAAACGTACAATAGCAAGAGTTACCATTCTTGTACGCGACACAATGTCATGACCTGTTCTACATAACTATGAAGTTTCAAGAAAATATTTCAGAGGGTATTCAAGATATAAAGCGGAGAAGAAAATGTTTACCGACGGACTGACGGACGCCAGGCTCATCGCTTTATCCCCCGAAACTTTCTGTCGGGGGATGGAACCTTTCGGTCGGGGGATGAAAAGGGAAAGAGGAATAAGGAAAAAGGAACAAGGAAAAAATGAACAAGGAAAAGGGAACTAACTTAACAATCCACGTACATGGCCGACGGGAAAGAAAAACGTAGGTTCTTTAATATCTTATGGTCCATCCATTTTAGGAATATCAAAATCTAACGCTTACAAATATATCTAAGTGTTACGGATGGTTGGACGGATGTACGGACGGACAAGCCAAAAGCTATATATAGCCCCTCGACTTGGAATACATAAACACCATTAGAGCGACATCTCCACTCGGAACTCCTTTTATTACCCTTAAATTTTGGCGTATATTTGTAATAAGTCAAATACGTGAAGTATGACATTGTACAAGCTATTTGCAACACAAACTTCAATTTTTCTATAAACCTTTATAGCGCCCAAAACGAAAATATTTGACTTTGAAAACAGCGTAATGAGCCGCCTCATCTGGGTCCACACTGTTTGCCCTCTGGTCACTGACTGCTCAATATGATATAGCTTGGAAATAACTTTTTTTGGGGGATTTTGGCAGTCGTAATTTTTGTCGTCTGCCTTTTGGCACTTCGGGAGTTAAGATAAACGTGATATCGACTTATCGACTACAATGGGTCACCTAATCTGGGTCTACACTGTTTGCCCTCTCACTATGACACAGCTTGGACAAAACCTTTTTTGAAATTTGGCAGGCGTAAATTTTGTCGCCTGCTTTTTGGCGCTTTAAGGGTTTAAAATAAACGTGATGTCGACTATATCTCGCTGTCTACTGAAAAATTTATTGAAAATAATGAGATCACTGAACTGTGAAAATCCTTATACTGTATAGGACAGAAAATTTAGGGCGTGGAATTAAAACGTGGTTTTAGTATTTACTACCTGGATAAACAAGTTGCCTGTATTAAAATTGATCAGACATTTAAATCATATGTTGACCTGTTTGTGAAAATTGGAAGTCAAAAAGTTTTGATCATAAAGGAATTATCGTTTATCCCACTGGAATTTCAACAAATAATAGACAGAAAGATAAACAGGAGTGATATTTTCAAACAGGTGTTAAGTATTTCACTATAACCCATCGGATATCCATTATTGTCAAAATCTATTATGAACTGATGAAATGAACATAAATTTGTGTAAGATCTATTAATTGCTGTCAAATTTCTTGTTGGAAGTACAAGTGACTGACAAACAGGCTATTTGGAATACAGGGTGATTCATTCAATAACAAGGTAAGATGATAACTGTAATGGGTTACCGTTAGATTTTGCCCTTAACTTTGAGAAACTTGACAAGTAAAAGTGATTGGGTACACCCGGTATGTTTGTCCATAAGTTTTACAAAAGGAAACAATTCTTCGACCTCCTGCTTGCTTCCGTGAGGTAGCCCTAACCAAATGGGAGATACTATAAAAGGAAAGAATATGCTCATAAAAGGGCAAATTCTTTCTTTAAGAGCCTAAGAGATGGCCATTTAGAAAGGAGACAGAATGAAAATGGCAGAGTGCTGCCCCTGAAAGTGTACTTAGTCACGATAACTATCATTATCAGCAGATCTAACACATCAGCGTCAAAATTGCAAGTGAAACAGCTAGTGTAGAACCATTGAGTCTAGTCCTATAAGAGGAGCAGCCTCATCAGGGTCTTCATTCTTTGCTCAGATATGACTGTCTCGATATATAGACAGGTGCAAACCAAAGGGAGCAATCAGTCTTGCTCGCTTTTATGCAGCAGTCACTGCTCACCGTTTGCACTAGCAGTCACTGCTTTTCAGATTCTCACTGCTGAAAGTCGCCGCTTGCAGTACCAGAAACACTGCCGGCAACCACATACAGTTGCTAGCAGCGACAAACACTGCCCGCTAATACTGTTCATCGTTGCATGGTCAAGCACTGTCAGCAGTATCTGCTGACCGCTAGCAGTAACAAACACTGCCAACTAACCTGCTCACCATTACATGGAGCAAACAGTGTCAGCCATCACTGCTCACCAAAAGCAGAAGGAAACACTGTCAGTAATAGCAGCCCACCGCTAGCAGTGATAAGCACTGCCAACAGTAGCTGCTGAGCAACATTAGCGGAAACACTGTCAGCTACCATTGCTCGCCGCTGTTTCGCTAACAATATCAAATACTGCCAGATTCACTGCTTACAGTTGCATTGGCAAACAGTGCCAGCTGCCATTCCTCTCCGCCAGCACTGACAAGCATCGCCAGCTATCATTGCTCACAAACTCTGCCAGCAAACACAGCCTGTCACAAGTAGTGAGAAGCACTGTCAGCTATTATTGCTGATCGATATCAGTGTCAAACTCTGTCAGCTATCACTGCTCACCATAAGCTATGGCAAACTCTGTCGACAACCACTGCTCACCATTTACAGTGGCAAACTCTGTCAGTTATCACCGTGCAGTAGCAAACTCTGTCAGCTATCACCGTCACCATAAGCAGTAGCATCATATGTCAGCTATTGCTGCTTACTATTAGCAGTGGGAGACTAAGTCAACTTTTCACTGCTGACCATTGATCACCATTTAGGGGTCGCAAACTCTGCCAGGTATTTACTGCTCACCATTGATAGTGGCAAACTCTGTCACCATTAGCAGTGGCAAGCACTGCTCTCTATTAACAGCTGTTATCACTGCTCATCAATAAAATTGCAAAACGTACTGGCTATCACTGCCGGTCACCAGCAGTATCAAACACTAGCAGTTGCCATTGCTTACCGCTAGCGGCACAAACACGGTGCTGATGACGGTATCGCAATATATCTTTCATTAAAACTCCTAACAGTCATCAAGCGCATGCCCATGTCTGACTACTGGTCCATTTGTTACGGTAAATACTACTGGTCCATTTGTTACGGTAGATTCAGTGTCTGACAGTAGAAGTCAGTCTTAAGGACAATGGCTACACTTTCAGGGGAAGCAACTGTACATTATACCGAACCCTTGGTTGTCTCTCTTCTGAAAGCGGAAGGTGGGGTGGCAGTGTTTTTTTTGCGGGACGGGGGTGGGGGGAGCGTGGGGTCTGCTCTCAAAGGAAATAATTAAATAATTTACTCCCTTAGGAGCAAATTCTTCCAAGAGTAGATCATAGGTCCGTGTTTGGCAGGGCTATGTCCTCCCGGGACACGAAACTTAGTTCTCTTTGTCAAAATGAAAAACTTGAATGTGTACCCACACATCTTATAGAATATATATTTGCTCGATTTTTTTTAGGTTTAGCTGTATTAAGTGTATATTATTGCAATGTTAAAACGTCTTTATGCATATTTTACGATAATATCAGCTGACTTTGAATAGACGACAAACTACTTAGTAATGCAATATGTCAAGTACTATTTTATATATCAGTTTAATTAGGAAAAAATATACAATTAGCATATTAATTAAGTTATCTTATGTCGGCCTTTGAGAAAGTGTGGACAGATATATCTCTGATATTTGCTGAGGACACCTCGTAGCAATTGATTATCAACAAACTTAACTCCTTTAATTGAATGTTAAACTTTGTTTTTCATTCGTATATATGTACTTTTGGCTTTTGCCTGATGAAAGAGTTATACCATCAGGCGAGTACTGTCTCAGTTTAACCATGTGGAGTTAGTCCGATGTCCGGATACAGGGTTACCTGAGCGTGATTGCACTTCATTTAAAGATTTTTACAGCGTTTGAGAACCGTACAGTATCATGCCGTGTCCATAGAAACGTTTTCTCATGGCGGCTGCAAATCCTGCATTCTCAGACAAGCCTGTACACATGCACAGTCTCGTCAAAGCGCGTGCAGCTTGCTTTTGTGTCTACAAAAGACTGAAGATGTGTGAACTGCGCATGTCTTGAGTAGACTGCGCAATTCTTCTGGGCACAACAGTAGGTTTTCTCGCTACGTGGCGCGTTTGTTCGATTTGTTATGGTTCGCTGCATGTATTATTTGCTTTGAAATGAAAAACCCAGGATAAAAGTGTAGTGACCAGCTTGAACAAATGATTTGGGGTCTAAAATGTGCCTTTAACTCCTACACAGATTTAGGATCAGATTTAAGTCTTTGCAGCCTATTCAGGGCTTTCAGAGGTTATAAATACTTTTTCCATGCTTTATTACGAAGACACTTATATATTATGCCAGCGTGCCTGGATTTCGCTGGTCGTAAAACACCTTTTTAAAAGGTGTTTTTCGACCAGCGAAATCCAGCACATTTCCTGTGCACCGCCCTGAAGCAGCCAAGGGAAGAGCTCTTTTGTACTCTAGTATATCATCGTTAATCCAGTGTTAGCACCTGTAATTTTACCCCTCCCTTTACAAAACACGCCACATTGCTGAGCATATTTGGATAATTATGCCCCTATACAATGTAGAAAAGACCCTGAAAGGTTAAATGTATTTTATGACACGGATGTACTTTTTAGCTCGCCTGAACGAAAGTTCAGGAAGAGCTATTGTTGTCACCCCGGCGTCGGCGTCAGCGTCCGCGTCAGCGTTGGCGTCCGGATTGGATGTTTTGGTTAAAGTTTTTTAAAGACCTATATCTCCTTAACCCATAGATGGATTCTTTTGATACTTGCACTGTAGTTAGATATTGGTCCAAAGTTTAACAGGGTACCACACCCACCCCACTCTGTGACCTTGATTTCAAGGTCATGGACTTAGAAAATTGGAAGTTTTTTGCACTGGATGTTTTGGTTAAAGTTTTATAAAGCCTCATATCTCCTTAACCCGTGGATGGATTCCTTTGATACTTGCACTGTAGTTAGATATTGGTCCAAAGTTTTCCAGGGTACTACCCACACCCCCCTCAGTGACCTTGATGTCAAGGTCGTGGACTTAGACAATTGTCTTTTTAACTTTTGGATGTTTTGGTTAAAGTTTTTTAAAGACACATATCTGATGAATCCATAGATGATTTTTTTTATATTTGCACTGTAGTTAGATATTAGTCCAAAGTTTTACAGAGTACTACCCCAACCACGCTCAGTGACCTTGGTTTCAAGGTCAGGGACTTAGGAAATTTGGTCTTTATTAAAGTTTTCTAATTGCATACTGATTCATAATGCTTGGCAGAGATTTAGTTTACACTTGAACTGATGTTAGACACTTTTTTTGAGTTTTTACAAAACTATATACTTAACCCACTACCCCACTGGATGACCTTGAAGTCAAGGTCATTGACTTTGAATTATGGTTAAAGTTTTATATTTATGAAGACATAAATTCACAGTGCCACAATGGACTCAGTTGATACTTATACTTGGACTGATGTTAGATAATGGTTCATGGTTTGATACATCCTAGCCCCCCCCCCCCCCACTCACCCCCCCCCCCCCCCTCACCCACCCCTTAGTTCTTTGACCTCAAGCTCATGGACTTTGAAATTTCATGTGAATTTTTATTTTTATTTTATTTTAAGACATTTCTGAGATAGCTTTTGTTAATGTGTTGTCATTATGGACATGCTTGCCTAAAGTTTTATGCATAGCAGTCCACACCACCATAGTGACTGTGTGATGGGCAAGCACCTATTCAGGCGAGCTATGCTGTCAGGCGACAGCTCTTGTTTTTCTTTATTTTTTCATTTTTTCGCTGTTTTAAAACTTATTTCAGCCGTTCTCACCGGTTTCAGATTTTTATTGAAACTCCATCAGTGCATGCACCTAACCATCTCAAGTCATCACCCACAGAACAATGTCACTGTGACCTACTTTCTTAAGAAAGAAAATATCTCGCATTTCATAAGCCCAAAACTTTGAAACTGCATCAGTGCAATGAACTTACGACTCCAGGTCATTATTCACAAAACAAGGTCACTGTGACCTACTTTTACAAAGAAGTTCATATCTCGTTTTTGATAGGCTCCAGGCCTTGGAATCTCCATCGGTGCACGCACCTCACCTCAGACAAAACTGGGTCACTGTGACCTACTTTCACCAAAGAGTACAGAAACTCCATCAGTGCATGCAATTTGCCACTGTTAAATAGGTATGCATTATAAAATGGCGACATTTCAGGCGAGACGTAGCGTTCCGCGGCTGAATTTCTTGTTGTTATATTATGTGGTAATATAACCATAAACATTACAGTGGTTTACAGTGTAACCGCACTGTTTTTCATCTCGACTGACCTCATTACGTCATTATTCTTTTTTTCTCCCGTATCCACAGTGTATAATCGATTCCGCTAATTTTCGCTTCCTGCAGAGATTGTACATCATATTTGGCTTCCGCCGAGACTGTCCGCGAACTCTTGCTTCCTGCAGGGACTACCGTCCTCGAAAATTGGCTTCCTGCCGAGACTGTCTGCGGGACTCTGCTTCCTGCCGAGAGCCTCGGCAGGAAGCAGAATCACGCGGACAGTCTCTGCAGGAAGCCATTTATCATGTACAGAAGTCTCGGCAGGAAACAAGAGATTGCGGACTGTCTCGCTGGAAGCCAAATATGATGTACAGTCTCTGCAGGAAGCGAAAATTAGCGGAATCGATTATACCCTGTGGTATCTTCGCTGTTAATTGGGATAGTTTGAGGTGATGCAAAACCCATGTGACGTTATCCCCATCCTTTCTTCTGTCCGCATTAGCATTCTCATGATTCTTGATATTTTAAAATTTATACCAGGGTATAGTTTTCGGTCATGATCTGACTCTGATTTTAGCTCCGGGAACCCACTTCCAGATCGTTTAAGTCGATGTTCACCTCAAAAGATTTCAATGGCGGGGCTAAACCTGTCACTGATATTCATGTCGAATTTTGTGGGTGATTGGCTAAAGCTTAGACTTATACAAGTCTCCCACTTAAAGCATGTTTTACTTTTCTGAATATTTTCAATCTTTATCAGGCTCCAGCTAGAGATTTGCTCGAAGTAGGAGTCTCTTATTCAGCTGCCCTTAAAACGGGATCAGAGAGGCATATTGTTTGCCCACTAGTCTTTGAACTCTTAATATAATATATAGCTTGGACGAAACCACTCAGTCATAGTACTTTGATAACATTCAAAACAACGGACACGCGGTTTCGAATCGACATTGATTCAGCTTTCATTCAGCGTCATGATATTGAATCAACGTTGAGTCAATGTCTGTTCATCACTGTGTGGCCCGTGGGAACTAATGCACAACCTAAATATAAATTGTAAACATCCAATAATGCAAAATATATGGAAATTATACAACAGAAACAAAAATGATAAATGGTAGTTTTCAACTGAAGGCCATACAAGTCTTAAACTTACATGTCATTATGCACTTTTATAGGTATAGCATTACCTTTTTGATTTTGTATTGATTGCACAACCCGCAGGTTTGCACTATAATCACTGTGTGAGTTCGTCCGTCCGTTATCAGTTAGCGAAAACCGTTATCAGTTAGCGAAAACGCTTATAACTCTTGAACCGCATGGGATATTTTGACAAAATTTTGCATACTTGTCCATGTCAACATTGTCTAACGACTCGCATGCATAACAACCTTATTTGATGGACGAGGCTTTGCTGAGCACAAGTTGAAAATTTACGGCCAACTACTGAAAATGCTCAAAACTCTTGAACACCGTGGTAAATATGGTTCAAATTTTGTATGCTTATGTATTTTAACAAAGTCCAGCCGGCATGCAAAACAGCGACGAGGCTTCACCGAGCATCAATTTGGCCGGTCGAGCTCTTTTATTGAAAATGCTCATAACTCTTGGACCGCTTGGTATATTTGCTTCAAATTTTGTATACTTATGTAATTTAACATTGCCCAGCCACTGGTATGCAAAACAGTGACGAGGCTTCACCGAGCATCAATTTGGCCGGTCGAGCTCTTTTATTGCAAATGCTCATAACTCTTGGACCGCTTGGTATATTTGCTTCAAATTTTGTATACTTATGTAATTTAACATTGCCCAGCCACTGGTATGCAAAACAGGGACGAGGCTTCACCGAGCATCAATTTGGCCGTCAAGCTCTTTTATTGCAAATGCTCATAACTCTTGGACCACTTGGTATATTTGCTTCACATTTGTATACTTATGTAATTTAACATTGCCCAGCCACTCGCAGATTTGCACTACATGTATAATCACTGTGTGAGTCCGTCCGTCTGTCCGTCCGTTATCAGTTAGCGAAAATGCTTATAACTCTTGAACCAATTTCTATATTTTGATAAAATTTTGCATACTTATACATGTCAACATTATCTAACGACTCGCATGCATAACCGTCTTTTTTGATGGACGAGGCTTTGCTGAGCACAAGTTGAAAATTTACGGTCAAGTAGTGAAAATGCTCATAACTCTTGAACCCCGTGGTATATATGGTTCAAATTTTGTATACTTATGTATTTCCACTGGCATGCAAAACGGTGACGAAAGTCTAAACAGTATTGCACGACCCACAGGTGTGCACTTTAATCGCTGTGCAAGTCCATCAGTCTGTTTGTCTTTCCGCTGTAGTCAGTGAGTGAAATTGCTCATAACTCTTAACCACATGGTGTAGTTTGATAAAAATATGCATCATTCTACAAGAAATGACCAATTTCATTTCCATACATTCCTTTCGGCACCAGAAACTGATTATTCTACATTCACCACGAGTTGTGCACATTACCATCAGTTGATTGTTTGTTTAGAATTCCAGTGTTGTTTGTAATGTTTTGTATTTGATGTCTGTAACTTATTATATGTAATCTCATAATTTGAGAAAATAAAGAAAGATGATTTCTTGAAATTTCGTAGACGCAGATTTTGTCGTTTGCTTATTGGCTCTTGTAGGGTTAAGAGTATTTCTCACAGGACTAACGTTATTATTCTGTGGTACCCCATCCAGCTATAGTTACCACTTTTGCTTGCGGTTTGATTTGTTAAGGAGGATCAGGCCCGGATCCGGCGTGATGGTCTGAGGGCCTGCAGCCCCACCACTTGGGCCACTATTTCTACATTCAAGTGATGCATTTTAACCCTCTCATTCCTATAGACTTTGCAAGATCCAGATGAGACGGCTCATGGAACTGTCAATTTTTGCAATGACAGAAGTCATGTGGAAACTTTGGGTCAAAGAACTCAGCCCGGCCAGCATTCTACAGCCCCACCGGTTATAAGGATTCTGGATCCGGACCTGAGAATCTTCCACATTCTTTTACAGAAGGCTGATGCCACTGATGTTCGAGTTCTGAAATTTTCTTATATTATATATTTTGTTTGTAACATTCGTGTATATTGTTATACAACCAATTTCCGCATCAGATGTTTTAACCTCAAAAGACCTTTTGATCCAAGCAACAAATCCGCCTATTAAATATCGTGACTATTCAAAATATATTTAACAGTTGATAAATTTTATACTAAAGTATATAAATTTTGACACATAATTGGAGAAATTATTGCTAAACTTCCGTGGCACATGTATTAAGGTGGGTTGGTAAACTAATTCCGCCCTTTTAACTTTTGCTACCCCTTCCCCTTCCCTCCATCGCACCCACGCCACCTATTTGAGTGGTGAGAGCAGAATTATCTCTCCTGCTCTTCAAGAGCAAAATATTTCTTTAAGAGTACACAAGCCGGGCCACGTAGCGCAATCGGTAGGGCACCTGACTCATAAGTCAGAGGTCCTGGGTTCGAAACCCGGTCTGGCCACATACTTTCGTTTCTCCTTCCGCTGAATCAAGAAGGGCAGTTGTCAGTTACTGGCGAAAGTATGTGCACTTAGTACTGGTTAACCGCTTAGGAGGTCTAAGTCTGCCCAGGAATAGTGTGGTTAGGTTAACTGACCGTCCCGACATGACCTTAGCTGTTTACCGTGGACATTAAGCAAGAAGTCAATCAATCAATTTAAGAGCACACCTCTTTCAGGAAGGATTTCGTCATCCAGGGAAGGAACAGGTAGTCGCAAAATGTTTCCTTTGGTATAATGGTGTCTCAGTTGATCACGAGAAAACGCCCCTTATAGCAACAAGGTCTTGGATTTGAGTCTTCTGGAAGAAGAATATATCACCTGTGTGGTGTGCGGTTTTGGACTTCCCGGAAGGGGGTAGTCGGGTGGTGCAATGGTGCTGCGTGTAACTTCCAGTGCCGGTTTGGATAATCATAGTAGGACAAGGGCCTACTGTGGTTGCAGTAGGTGCGGATGGGTGTTGTTTGGACATTTTTTTCCTCTCGTTTATCATTTTTCTCTTCTTTCTCCCTCTCTGGACGGTCCGACATAGACTGAAATACTGTCTCAAAGGGCCTGTAAACCAAAAACAATCAACCAATCAGTCAACTTCCCGGAAGGCTTTCGGTTTATACTTCAGCTCTTCTAAAGATCTTCCGCTTCCGTTCGGAATTTCAACACAAGAGAGAAGATGGTTATAACCAGCAGGCTAATGACGTTGAAATGACGCCGGTTCGACGTTATTTCGACCTCATGTGCCCACTGGGAATATTATATCCTCAGATCACATCAATTTAAAAAAGGCCAGACAGCTTATTCACTATCACAAGGAGAAGGATGAAATCAATTATTGTGGCTTTTAACAGTTGTTCTTGGCAATTGTATGTAATTTTCAGATGGCATCATAGCAATATATCGTACGCAAGCGTAGGAACTATTAAAAGGCGTTTAAGGAAAAGTTGGGAAAAGTTGCAGTTTAACTAATTTAGATATAGTGAATGAGTCTGGTGTTTTGTTACGACACGAGAGAATATTTACAGGCCACATTTTTACGGCGTCATACTTCCATGAGCAAGATCAAATAACAATTAACTATTGAAAATCAACATAATAAAACAGCAAGCTTCATAAAATTTGATATAATTTAGATAAAATTGAGCCGCGACGCGAGAAAACCAACAATGTGGTTGTGCGCCCAGCGCAGACTCAGATCAGCCTGGGCAACCACTCAGTCCGACCAGACTTTTCATTCAGGGCTTAAAGGCTAGCTTAGGGTCTAAGCTACCTCCATGCGGACAGCGAAGACTCTGATCAGACTGGGCGGATGCCCAGGCTGATCTGAGTCTGCGCTGGGCGCACAACCACATTGTTGGTTTTGTCGTGTCGCGGCTCAATTATAATTTAGATAAATTGTGACTATGCGAGCAAGTTTCACATGAAATCGTAAATATGCGCATATATTGTTGAATTTATATTTGCCATAAAAGTACCCAGTTACCCATTAATGCGGGACAGAATCGTCTATCTTACAGTTTGGACGGGTCCATTTCTAGTAAAGGGGTGTTGATTTGATTGAAATTATATTTTGTTTTTAGCTCGCCTGTACGAAAGTACAGGGAGAGCTATTGTTGTCACTTGGGGCGTCGGCGTAGGCGTCACACTTTAAAGTTTTATGTTAAAGTTTTTTATGTGATGGGCAAGGCACTGCAGGCGAGCTATCCTATACGGGGACAGGTCTTGTAATTTCTGCAATTCCTGATATCTATGTAAAACGTGTAGACCCTGACCAGCCGCCGCGTTCTGAGGCGTTTGACCTGGGTCTGCAATTTGCCATGCCAGTATACCTTCTATGGGACGCTAGGCATTAATGGGTTAAGAGGATAGTATAAAAACAAGAGGTCCATGATGATCCTGTATCGCTCCCATGAGAAAATGTATGATGCAAATCTATGAAACAGTGTTGAAGACATAAGAAAACACTACACAGTTACAGTGATCTAGAAGTCCCAGTGACAGAATGTACCATT
This sequence comes from Ctena decussata, assembly GCA_963989385.1. Classification (NCBI taxonomy): domain Eukaryota; kingdom Metazoa; phylum Mollusca; class Bivalvia; order Lucinida; family Lucinidae; genus Ctena; species Ctena decussata. The sequence goes on from CAXDIV010000007.1 coordinate 259,550, forward strand.
GTATAAAATATGATATAAATCTCTTATAAAGCGTCAGATAAAGTAAAGTAAAATAAGCACAATGAAACAAAGGTCATACTATTGTACTAGTGTATCTGAGGTTAGTCACAGTTTCAGCCTTAATATGCATATAAAGTACGAAAATCAGAATGAACAATGTCGCGAGTTTGATGCAAATCCACGAAAAGGTGTTGGAGATTCAGGGTAAAACCACGAAACAATGAAATGAGCCGCGACACGAGAAAAACAACAAAGTGGTTGTGCGCCCATCGCAGACTCAGATCAGCCTGGGCATCCGCCCAGTCTGATCAGAGTCTTCGCTGTGCACATGAAGGTAGCTTAGGTCTGATCAGAGTCTTCGCTGTCCGCATGAAGGTAGCTTAGGTCCTTAGCTACCCTTTAAGCGCTTAGGGAAGACTCTGATCAGACTGGGCGGATGTCCAGGCAGATCTGAATCTGCGCTGGACGCACAACCACTTTGTTGATTTTCTCGTGTCGCGGTTCAAATATAGGCCATACCTGACTAACAACTAGTAGAAGGTAAATCTGTATCAGTGCGGCTGCTGACTCAGTGTCAAGGTTTTTAAGGCTCTGATATCTTTATAATAATAATTGACTGTCGTTATCACAAACTCTGATATCTCAAAGTATCCTCTTATATAAAAGAATGTAGTTCGGGCACATTTCTACTTTTCTTTACATTTCAACTGCTGTTATCTCAAACTACTGGTATCTCAAAGTAAATTTTCTGAGACCAGAAAATTTACTTTGAGATATCAGTAGTTTGAGACGAGCTGCGACCTTGAGATATCAAGAGTTAACTATAGATTTTCTGTCTTGTTATCCCATTTGTTTGTCCTTTAACATATGCATGAAGGCTTATTGCTGCGTTCTGTTTTGATTTATCATTATTATTTTGCTGTGGAAACAGGTATAGGGGAATGAGGGCGGGATGGTATACCGGTATACATGAGCCACAACTCACTCACTTTTGGCCAGTTTGTAGATCCGGTGTTATTCAGTGTATCTATTTGTAGAGGGCCACTTGGCAAAGTGGTTGTGCAACTTCTTTAAATATTTTGTTGATAAATAATTACACAGTATGATCAGCGCCTTCCCAGTTTATGCAGCTTGGGAGACCTGTATTGCTAGATAGACTGCACTACGCGGTATTCTCAGGGGTGCAGCCTGATCTAACCATTAGTTGAGCTCACTCACCTTTTCTCAAAACGAGTCATTTCATCATATATAGATTACCTCAGGTTATGGGTTTATGGGTCGTTAGGTTACTTATTAATTGTCTCTACTGTCAATATTATTGGGAATAATGTAATTTTATCACCCGGTAACGATATTCAACTGAAGTGATTCGTGTGTTGCACAGAAAATGTAAAATTTGACTTTTGAAGCTGGCAATTGAAACAGAAGTTGCATCTATAAAGTTGACAAAGAAACTGTAGTAGCAGTAGTAACATTTGTTTGTCAGTACTAACATATATGAGTTTTGCAGTTAAAACAGTAGTAGCTGTAGTAACATATCTGAATTTGGAGTTGAAACAACAGTAGCAGAAGTAAAATTTGTGAGGTAGTGAACTCGAGTTAAACGTCCCACCAACAACTAGGTCATGCGGAGACAGGACCTCGGTTTAAAGTCTCATCCGAAAGACCGGAGAAGCGGGGGATCGATCTTGTAATCCCTGGATTGGTAGTCCAGTGCATTATCCACTACACCACCGCCGCTCCTGTAACATTTGTGAAATTGGCAATTGAAGCTGTAGTTGCAGTAGTAACATGTGTGAAGTTTGCAGTTGAAACAACCGTAACAGTAGTACCATTTATGAATTTGGCCATTGAAACAGTAGTAACAATAATAACATTTGTGAAGTTTGGAGTTGAAACAGCAGTAGCAACATTTGTTAAGTTTGCAGTTGAAACAGCAGTAATAGCATATGTTAAGTTGTCAGTTTCAACAGCTGTAGTAGTTGTGATATCTGTAAGGTTCGAAATCAAAACAGCAGTCGCAGTAGTTTTCACTTGAAACAGCTGTAGCAGTTGTAACATTTGACGAGTGGCAGTGAAGCATGTGTGAAGTTTGCAGTTAAAAGCTGCAGTGGCAGCAGTACCATTTGTGATCTTGGCAATCGAAACAGCGGTAGAAGTAGCTACGTACGTTAAGTTTGCAGTTGTGAACTTGGAAATTGAATCAGCAGTGGTCACAGTAACATTTGTGAAGTTGGGAAATGAAACAGTTGCAGCATTAAAGTATCTATTAAGTTGGCTATAGAAACAGCAGTAGTAGTAGTAACTGTCAGAGAGTGGCTTTCCCCCCTTTCCCCCCGGAAAATGGCTATAGGAAGGACGGCTATATAGTGGATTGTCCGGACCTTATAGAGCCACTTTTCCCCCCATAGTCTTTCCCCCCCCCCCCCCCCCCCCCCCACCGGGAAATTGGCTATTAGTGAATTTGGTATGACTGTTGGTATTTCGCAGAACGGAACGAAACGGAACGGAATGGAACAGAGACATTTTACGGAATTAATCGCATAAGAAATGTATAAGTACTTCAAGGGAGGTAATAAACGTGATAAATTCCAAAACATCGACATGCAAATTTAGCAACCATATTTTTGTAATAATCAATAATTACTAATTTTAAGGAACGATGAGGATGTGATTTCTTCTCATCGCATATATTTGTATACGTACACATAACGCATGCAAGCTACAGGAAGATTACGAACGGGTGCTTTGTCTAGTCATGTTTGATTTAGCAGGGAGTTTATTAAATTGAAAATCATAATCGGACGTATGTCCCAATGGGAGTCGAGCCGACGACTCCTGCATGAAAGGCGAACACTAGTCCAGGCATTCTGCGGCGCGCACGCACAGATGAACGCTTGTACAAACACAAAATTTTACAAATTTATCCACACAACTACGTACGATCATATCCGTTTTTGGCTCACATGGAAAAGCAAAATGCCTACTGTTTCCCCCCCCCCCCCCCCCCCCCCAAAAAAAAAAAAATAAGACAGACTGATGGACACACGCTTGCGGTTCTAGCATCTATTATCCATCGATATTTTATGGACAGATACTCATAATTCTGTTTCAGTTATGAATCTCACTATCATAATTGGAGAGGGAGCAAATTCCACTATGTAGCGTGTTTTCCTGCAATCATATTACCAGGGGGAAAATCCACTATGGAGGGGAAAAACGGCTATGCAAAAACACGTATAGTAGATTTTCCCAGGGGAAAATTGGCCATATAGTCATATTTCCGGGGGGAAATTCTACTATATAGCCATTTTTCCGGTGGGAAATTCTACTATGGAAAAATCATAGTCATTTTTCCGGGGGGAAAAATTACTAGGGGGGAAAAGCTACTCTCTGACAGTAACATCTATGAAGTTGCAGTTAAAACAGAAATTCCTGCATTAACATCTGTGAAGTAGCTAAGTGAAGTGAGTGAGTGAGTGAACTCGGGGTTAACGTCCCACCAACAACGAGGTCATATGGAGACGGGACCTCGGTTTAAAGTCTCATCCGAAAGACCGGAGAAGCGGGGGATCGAACTTGCGACCCCTGGATTGGTAGTCAGTAGCTAAGTGCAACAGCAGTAGCAGTAACATATGTGAAACTGGCTGTTTAACATCAGTAGCAATATCATTTGTGAAGTTGGCAGTTGAAAAAGCTGTAGCAGAAGTAACATATGTGAAGATGGCGATTGTTGGCAGTTGAAACTGCAGTTGCTAAGTGATGTCTTTGAAGTTGGCAGTTGAAACAGCATAGCAGAAGTTGGACATTAAAACAGCAGTAGTTGTAACACTAAATTGACAATTAAAACAGCAGTAACAGCAGTAGCATCTGTGAAGTTGCAGTTGAAATAGTTGCAGCAGAAGTAACATCGATTAAGTTGGCGATTGAAACAGCAGTGGACGTAGTAACATCTGTAAAATAGCAGTGTCTGCAACGTTGGCATTTAAAACAGCTGCAGCAGAAGTTACATCTGCAAAGTTTGCAGTTGAAACAGCAGCGCCAACTATATCATTTGTGAAGTTGGCAACCGTGACACTATCAGCATCCGTGAAGTTGATAATTGAAACAGGAGTAGCAGTAGTAGTTTTTATGAAGTTGGTAATTGAAACAGCAGCAGCAGTAACATTTGAGACATCGACAGTTGAACCAGCTGTAGCAGTAGTAATATCTGGTAAACGTGGCAATCGAAACAGCAGTAGCAGTTGTAACATCTGTGAAGGTGGCAAGTAAAGGAGCAATAGCAGTTGTTAAATCTGTGAAGCTGGCAACTGCAATAACAGTAGTAGTAGTAATAGCTGTGATTCTGTCATTGGAACCAGCAGGAGCACTAGTAGTACAATTTGTATAATCCCTTTTAAATTACGGCCCAAGCTGGCTATTTGAACATTCTTCAGAGTTTTCCGAGTTACCAAAGAAACACAAAGACTGAGCCTCCCAGTTACCAGAGCTCCAGGGGCCGTATTCATAAAGCAACTTAAGTCGTTGCTATGCTGTTGCTAAGGGTAAATTTCTATGTTGGAGATTCCCTACAACTATGAAATTTGGTCTGGAGGAACAGTCTTACAAAGACTGTTCCTCCAGAGCAAATTTCATAGTTGTAGGGAATCTCCTTTATAGAAATTTACCCTTAGCAACAGCATAGCAACGACTTAAGTCGTTTTATGAATACGGCCCCAGATAAGGTCTCTCTCTCTCCCTCTCTCTCTCTCTCTCTCTCTCTCTCTCTCTCTCTTTATTTTGCAATTTTATTTATAATTTTAGCTGATAATACATGTAAAATAAGTGCAGCGTTGCAGTTTCTTTCAATATATATAGTTATCATAAAGAAAATGTGTTGGCTGATGTTCTTGAATCCCAGTTCTTAGCAAATAAATTAAACTAATTATACAGACCGGAGAAAATCCTTATACTGAGGTGCGAATATTGACTTTTTACAATGTATGGCCTTAAAACTGTTTATTTAGTGGAGAATTATGAGTTTGTTGCAAGATTTCTGCGACAAAAAATAACAATAAAACAAAATAGGAAAAAATTAGTTTTTTTTTATTTTCATTTACGACAGCTTAAAACGTAATACTAACAAGAAGGATCTTTAATTAACTCTTTCGGCGCCAAAGTCGCAAAAATGCGACTTTGCAAACAGCGTATATCCAGATCAGCCGGCTCTTAAAAGAGCCGTCTGATCAGGATCTACACTGTTTGCCATTCAAATATGAACTTAAAAAGCCTGATTTTATGAAAAATGTCTTTAGATTGTTAAAATTTCCAATTACAAATCTGTCGTCTGATGATTTGAGCAGACGAAAATTTGTCGTCTGAAAAATTTGGCGCCGAAAGAGTTAATTTCCTTTTTGAAACCAAATACTTACACATAACAGAAAAATATGCAGGTTAAAATGAGTCAAAACATTTAATATTAATATGAAATTTTGATAGTAAGAGATGAAACAGACCATAAAATATGATTCATACCTCATTTGATGTTCTTTTGACACTTTTTACTGACTTGGAAAAAAAACTAAAACGTTATACACTCCCTGAGTAGTCCTAAATACCTAAGCAGACAGTATTGACCCAGATCAGTCTGATCAACCAGATCAACCTGCAGAAGTATTCTTGTTGGCATTCCATCTACCATTTATCCCTTTTTGCCTAGTGGGCTGGCTTGTCCATCCTTATTTAAATGAGTCCATTTCTAGTTTTAGGATTTTCTGGTGAATGCTTTCATTTTCGTTGCATTCTTTTAAGCAAACAGTGTAGACCTTGATCAAACGCCGCATTTTTATACGTCTGCACTGGGTTTGCGCTGTTTGCATTTGTCACAGATAGGGTTTCCAGGCTTGAAAGGGTCATTTGGACACGTCCCCAGATATAGAGGCGCCGTGGTCGAGTGGTTAGAGCGACTCTGTTATGGTGCAGACGGTCGTCGGTTTGAATCCCAGCTTGGGTCAGGTGGCGACTGGAAATCTCTCTCTGTCAACCCAATAGTAAATGGATACCCTTTTTCGAGCTAAGGAAGGATAAGGCAGCGAAAGGAGCGGGATGGGCTTCGCCTTTCATATGCTATGCCCAAGACTCAGTGGGCCTAAAAACCCCACTGCCCCTACGGCCACTAGGCTATGGGAAACCGTTACCTTTACAATAGCGGATAGTACAGTCATACTGGTCAAAGTATAGGACATATCATTTAATATGCATCAAATGTTGATCAGCATTTTGTGTGTACACTTATCAGCAGTCCGTTGCTTTGTTTAAAAGCCTGTGCCGCCGTGGATAGGTTTGACTGGACAGTGCCAGGTGTGTGCAACTATGGATGCGTTCCGCTGAGTCAGCTGGGGAACATCATTATGGGAATTGAAACAACAACAACAAAGGTACACTGTAAAAAAATCTGTAGATTTTACGGTCGAATAACTGGAAACCATCTGCCAGGCCTTTTCCCGTTATTTTTACGGGCTTTTGCCTGTAAGACATTGTTGGAAATCACGAAATGGAAGTTTTGGCGCACTCGAAAATAACTTTGTATTGTTTTGGGGCTATCTAACCAAAACGTCATCTGCTCTTTTCTGTCCCACTCTGCTTGATGATTCCTGCAATTTTTACGGGCGCCCGTAAAAATAACGGTAAAAGGACTGGCAGCTGGTTTCCAGTTATTTTACCGTAAAATCTACCATTTATTTTTGCAGTGAAGGATTGATTCACCGAGGCGTAAAGTAGGCTTATTAAGTCCCTGGGCTATCAAAGTGCAGGGTACGTGAATTCCGCTGGTCACGTTCTTTAGTGCATTACAGAAGCCCAGGTATGCATCCTACCTAAAATCTACTGAGCCATTTTTAGCTCACCTGAGCCTTTAGGCTCATAGGTGAGCTTATAGTATAGCCAGGCATCCGTCGTCCGTCCTTCCGTCCGTCCGTCAATCGTCCGTCAACATTTTCAAACATCTTTTCCTCTGAAACCACTGGGCCGATTGAAGCCATATTTCATATGGAGCCTACCTAGGTCGGGGGAACGAAAGTTTGTTCCGGGAATCTGGGTCACATGACCAAGATGGCCGCCACGCCCATATATGATAAAAACCCTTCAAAAATCTTCTTTTCCAGAACCAAAAGGCCTATGACCTTGAAACTTGGTATGTAGCATCGGGCATGCGGGCCCATCATAGTTTGTACAAATCATGACCTTGCGTTGACCTTGACCAAATTTACGGCATGGTCAACTTTGGTACGTTAGGCTTTTATTTTGGAAAACGCTTAAACAGTGGATTTCTCAGAAACTATTTAAGTCTAAGGTACAATACTTGGTATACATGGTCGACTAAATGACCAGATGAAGATATTATGACACTAAAGGTCAAGGTCATTCCGTCGGTCCGTCCGTCCGTCAAGTTTTTCAAACATCTTCTCCTCTGAAACCACTGGGCCGATTGAAGCCAAATTTCATATGGAGTCTCAGTAGGATGAGGGAACGAAAGTTTTTACCCGGAGTCTGGGTCACATGACCAAGATGGCCGCCATGCCCGTATATGGTAAAAACCCTTCTAAAATCTTCTTCTCCAGAACCAAAAGGCCTATGACCTTGAAACTTGGTATGTAGCATTGGGCATGCAAGCCCATCATAGTTTGTACAAATCATGACTTTGCGTTGACCTTGACCTAATTTACGGCATGGTCAACTTTGGTACGTTAGGCTTTTATTTTGGAAAACGCTTAAACAGTGGATTTCTCAGAAACTATTTAAGTCTAAGGTACAATACTTGGTATATACGGTCGACTAAATGACCAGATGAAGATATTATGTCACTAAAGGTCAAGGTCATTCCGTCGGACCATCCGTCAAGTTTTTAAAACATCTTCTTCTCTGAAACCACTGGGCCGATTGAAGCCAAATTTCATATGGAGTCTCAGTAGGATAGAAGAACGAAAGTTTATACCCGGGGTCTGGGTCACATCACCAAGATGGCCGCCATGCCCATATATGATAAAAACCCTTCAAAACTCTTCTTCTCCAGAACCAAAAGGCCTATGACCTTGAAACTTGGTATGTAGCATTGGGCATGCGGGCCCATTATAGTTTATACAAATCATGACCTTGCGTTGACCTTGACCTAATTTACGGCATGGTCAACTTTGGTATGTTAGGCTTTTATATGGGAAAAGGCTTAAACAGTGGATTTCTCAGAAACTATTTAAGTCTAAGGTACAATACTTGGTATATACGGTCGACTAAATGACCAGATGAAGATATTATGTCACTAAAGGTCAAGGTCATTCCGTCGGACCATCCGTCGTCAAGTTTTTCAAACATTTTCTCCTCTGAAACCACTGGTCTGATTGAAGCCAAATTTCATATGGAGTCTCAGTAGGATGGGGGAACGAAAGTTTGAACCTGAGGTCTGGGTCACATGACCAAGATGGCCGCCATGCCCATATATGGTAAAAACCCTTCAAAACTCTTCTTCTCCAGAACCAAAAGTTCTATGACCTTGAAACTTGGTATGTAGCATCGGGCAGGCCGGCTTATCATAGTTTATACAAATCATGACCTTGCGTTGACTATGTCTATAAAGGTCAAGGTCATTCCGTCAGACCATCCGTCGTCAAGATTTTCAAACATCTTCTCATCCGAAACCACTGGGGAGATTTAAGCCAAATTTTATATGGAGTCTCAGTGGGATGGGGGAACGAAAGTTTGTACCCGGGATCTGGGTCACATGACCAAGATGGCTGCCATGCCCATATATGGTAAAAAACTTTCAAAATTCCTTTTTTCTCAGAACCAAAAGGCCTATGACCTTGAAACTTGGTATGTAGCTTTGGGCATGTGGGCCCATCATAGTTTATACAAATGATGACCTTGCTTTGACGTTGACCTAATTTACAACATGGTCACTTTTGGTATGTTAGGCTTTTATATGGGAAAACACTTATACAGTGGATTTCTCAGGAACTATTTAAGTGTAAGGTACAATATGTGGTATATATGGTCGACTAAATGACCAGATGAAGATATTATGTCACTAAAGGTCAAGGTCATTCCGCCGGACCATCCGTCATCAAGATTTTCAAACATCTCCTCTGAAACCACTGGGGAGATTGAAGCCATATTTCATATGGTGTCTCAGTGGGATAGGGGAACTAAAGTTTATACCCGGGGTCTGGGTCACATGACCAAGAAGGCCGCCATGCCCGTATATGGTAAAAACCCTTCGAAAATCTTCTTCTCCAGAACCAAAAGGCCTATGACCTTGAAACTTGGTATGTAGCATTGGGCATGCGGGCCCATCATAGTTTATACAAATGATGACCTTGTGTTGATCTTGACCAAATTTACGACATTGTCAACTTTGGTACATTAGGCGTTTATATGGGAAAACGCTTATACAGTGGATTTCTCAGAAACTATTTAAGTCTAAGGTACAATACGTGGTAAATATGGTCAACTAAATGACCAGATGAAGATATTATGTCACTGAAGGTCAAGGTCATTTTGTCGGTCTGTCCGTCATCATGATTTTCAAAACATCTTCTCCTCTGAAACCACTGGTCTGATTGAAGTTAAATTTCATGGTGTGATCAGGGAATAAAAGTTTGTTCTTGGGGTCTTGTCCAAGATGGCCGCCATGCCCGTATATGGTAAAAACCCTTCAAAATCTTCTTCTCCAGAACCAAAAGGCGTATGGCCTTGAAACTTGGTATGTAGCTTTGGGCACTCAAGCCCATCATAGTTTATACAAATGATCGTGCGTTGACCTTGACCTAATTTATGACACTGTCAACTTTGGTACATTATGTAGGCTTTTATATGGGAAAATGCTTAAACAGTGGATTTTTCAGAAACTATTTAAGTCTAAGGTGCAATATTTGGTGTATATGGTTGATTAAATGACCAGATGAAGATATGGTCAAGGTCATTCTTTGACTTTTGTACAAGGTCATTGAGATTCTGTCACCCGTCAACATTTTCAAACATCTTCTCAGAGGCCACTAGGGTCAATTGAAGCCATATTTCATATGGAGCTACACCGGCTTAAAGGAACCATAGTTTGTTCAGATGGTCTTGGTCACTTGACCAAGATGGCCACCATGCCCATATATGGTAAAAACTCTTCAAACGTCTTTTTCTCGAGAACCGAAAGGCCTATAACCTTGAAACTTGGTACCGGTATGTATATATCATAGTTTATACAAATGATTATTGTATTTCATATGGAGCTTTAATACTGGGTCAAAGGAATCAAAGTTTATTCAGATGGTCATGGTCACATGAACATGGTGGCCGCCACGGCCATATATGATAAAAACCCTTCAGAAATCTTTGTCCAGAACCAAAGGCCCAGTGACCTTGTGGCTTGGTATATAGAATTGGGACTCACAATTAATCCCCAAGGGAGGGGGGTTATCTGCCCCTGCCCTGGTGCTATTTACATGTATAAAAGCATTAAAATATATACCAGGACCAAGTGGCAGGTGAGCTACAGGACCATTGGTCCTCTGGTTTTTCTTTTCTGGAACTCACCGCGACCTGGTTTTACATAAAGAACTTGAAGTTGTAGGAGACCGGTAAAGCTGAAATTTCAAGGACCTGGACATTGCAGAAGCTCATGCATGTATCCGAAACCCGAAACGTGCCAAATCGTAATTTTCTGCTGAAACTGGACATTTTGACCTGGATTTGTGTGCGATGACTTGCAGTAGTTGGATGCATGCACAGCTGACGTATCAAGTGTTGGGGCATTGCAGAAACTCAGATATGCTCCCGTTCCAAATAACCAGAAATACTGTAGGTATACTAAGGTAAAGTATTCCCGCAACTTTGTGGCGAGGGGCAGTGGGTGTTAAGGGTCTACAATATCTTGGACATGGCATATGAAAAACGGAGCCTGTCCTTCTTTATTCGGTGCATTTAACCTTCCGTGATTAAAAAAAGTATGTATATACTGCCGGATTGTCAAAGAGTTTTTTAGTCGCTGGCTGGCACATTTGTGATCCGAATCTGCAGGCTTACATGATGCGCAGGGGCAAGCATTGGCGAAATTTAGTGGAGTCAGGGCAGAATTTTAGCTGTGCTTGCACCCCCGCCCCCAACCCCACACACCCAGATTTTAAATACGCCAAACTGTATTTCTGATATTGTTTAATGTAGATGATTCAGATTTGCTCCCTGATCAGTGCTTCATTTTCGCACATACTATTAATGAACCATAAGGAAACTGAAAAGCGAAAAGTGAAGGCTCCGGTCAGTCTCAGCTAGTGGGCAGACTGATTTTAGTATTTACAATATGTACAAAGGTTCTTTCTGCACGCCATCATTTAGATATATCATTTTAGGGTTATATCGGTACATTACCAAAAGGCAAGGTATAACAACAAGCACAAGTGAATAAAATCTTATTTTACTGTTGGCTAATTTCAATCAGTCCTGTCGATCTTAACTTCAAACCTTTCAACATAGTTGTGAAAAATGAAAAATGCACTTTCTGCCTGACGGCTTTTAGTATTCATGACCTTGAGTCCATATGATCATACTTTTTGAAGAAGGTGTTGTTTTTATCTCTCCTGCAGAAAATGCTCCTTACTGTCATTGGTGTAAGTTTTATTCTCACGACTATATATCATTGTCGAATCGACTTGCGGTTAGTGACACATAGTACCCTTTTGGTGTTAGTGCACCTGTCCGTCAGTCTATCCGTCATTTCGCCCATTCGGAAAAAGACAATACCCTGCCCCTTAAATCTTTACTAACGCATGCACATTTTGTAGAGCTGTAGATAAGAGGAGTATTTGATGATAATTGAGGGATAATTTTTCTTATTTCGCAATGAAACCATATGTTGTGACCCCTCATCTGAACCGTCTCATCGAGGGGTCACAACATATGTTTTTATACAGAATTAAAAATTATCCCTAATTATCACCAGACACTCCCTCTTATCTGGAGTGCATGCAGGACCCATCGTTAGCGTAACGAAGTCGTTAATCAAGGATTCTTTTTGTCCTAGTCTTCTTCAGTACATGAAATCCAGTGTAGTGATATATTTTGCAAAACAAAATGTAGGGAACTTTAGCACTGCAAAAACTCCTCATTGTATTTTCAGGAAAAAAAAGACTTTGCATGGTTTTGCGCATATTGCATTCACAAAATGTATAATGTAACATTTCGTTAACTCATGACATCGTTAGTTTTGAACAGCCGAGCCCAGGTCGCATTATAACACTGTACGTCTTATATTCTCATAGTCGGATGCATATCATGGGTATTTTTGAAAGTTTTGTGTGCATGCATCTTACCAGTCTTGTGACATGCTTTTGCAAAGTACAACGAAGAGGCACCATGATCTAGAACTTAGAGGCGCCCGGCTTTGGAGTAGAAGGAGCTGAATCTTCTATTCTGAAAATTAATGTAATTAGCCGATATTAGAATAGCTAACATTGCTCTATGTGGTTCCGATCCGATACACTTTTGAGTCAGATTGGCCCACACTTATACCATGTAAGCATTTTTAAAAACAAAGATGAACGGATTGAATCCAAACCTGGCATGAAACACCCTACCATCATTCTTTTTCAAAGATGTACTTCTTTTATATCGGTACGATAAGAAAATAACAAAAGGCCGAAATTTCTTCTCAGTATATAAACGAATTGCGAACTATCCTGTCATAAACGTCTCCGAAATTTTCGATGTGGTGGATTCATATGTCGCGATGGTAACGTTTGTAACGTCTTCCGTGAATGGATAGGGTTTGTCTGGAGGATTTTGGCGATTGAGCAGTCGCAAATTTAATGTGTATAGATACAACTCCCTGTTTTCCCACTATTTTAACAAAGGGGCACAACTTCTGTGATTTCCTTTTTAGTACCCTGGACATCGTAGCCCTTCAAAAATGGGTTAACTCTTAAAAGAAAGAATTTGTTCCTACAGGAGCAAATTCTTTCCTTTAAAAGTTAACTTTGATTAAGAAGGGAGGGAATGAATATGGTACAGCTGCTTCGCTGTAAGTATACCCAATCATCTTAATTTCGCAGACTTTTATATAACGAGATGCAGTCATACTGTGAAAATTGCAGATTTTGCGTTTGCTGGTAATTACACTAAAATATGCAAATGTTGTTTCTATAGAATCCCATGAAATACTTCTTGTGTTGTGACAGCTTACTTTGTTAACATCTCAGAATTAGATACTGGTTATTAGATACCCAAACCAGGAAGATCCTGAATTATAGTGTTACATTTTTGGCGAAATAAACAAATTTTGAAAATAAATTAGCCCGCAAACTATTAAATTCACCAGTCTTGAAGCGTTGCTCTTTCAGTTTGAACGTTAACCAGAATGCAGTGCCATATGATCTACTCATTGTGCGTGGTTCTCATGTTTAGATGTATTGCTGCCCATGGCGAAGATGGCATCGAACAAAATAATAATGAAGTGGTTGGAAGGGCTGGGAATCTCGATTTACTGTTAATGGTGAACCTTTTTTCTACCTTGCAAAGTGAAATCAAAGATCTTCGAACAGAAATGAAGGAATTAGAGGAAATAAACACTAAACATAAAGAAGAAATATCGGAGCTTCAAACTCAGGTTAAAGATGTCGATATTGCTAAACTTAAGGAAGACATCGAGTTTAAAGATGTCGATATTGCTAAACTTAAGGAAGAAATCGAGCAGCTAAAGAAAGAGAGTAAAGACAAGCCGAAGACAGTTTATTCACAGGTTCAGCTCCTAGGATATAATACCTTTGCTGCTGGTGCAAGAGTAAAATTCACTGGCACGATTGCCAACATTGGAGCGGCCTACAAAACAGCACAAGGTTACTTTGTGGCACCATACGATGGAACGTATCTCTTTACTGCCAGTTTGTGTGTGAAATTTGGTAACTATGCGGAATTCCGTATTGTACAGGACAATAACATCCTGTCTGAAGGATTCACTGGAAACCACGCGTGGCATGACTGTTCAAGTGCTACAGCGGCGACTTATATGCGAAAGGGTTCGAAGGTTTGGGTCGAGTTAGACCGCGTTCAGGGAGGAGTGATAAGCAGCAATGAAGGGATACCATCTTTCACCGGAGTCTTTCTAAATAGCTTTAAAAAGCCATGATAAACTGTTTTGCAGCTCTGCAACGGGAGAAATTATTTGTCGGATTATCTCCCGTAACCAAAAAGGAACGTAAACATCTGCAAAGGGAGAAAACCATTACAAGTAAGGGAAGTAATTTTTGCAAAAGGAGGCAATTTAATTGTCTCTTTTTGCCAAATTTTATCTTCCTTTCTTGAATTGGTTAGGGGCGGAGACTCCCTTACTCTTATATATCCCATTGCAAGTGCACGTGGTATTCACAAGATATTCTTTCTCTCTCCTTCTCTCTCTCTCAACAGCGATCAGCCATCATATGATGTGGGAAACCAGGCTCTTGCTGGTTTACTCTTTGGAAGCCTCATGCGTTATATATGGTATACATAAAGTTTAAAAATAGTAGCGCTTACCAGGCTGAGACGATACACGACTTATTTTTTTGTCTTTGTTGTTCTTTAGGATGTGCGCTTAACACCTTTTTGCGTCTGCTGCTCATTTAAGAATAAATAGACTGTACGCAGAATATAGAACTATATATATAAACATAATAGCAGAAGGCCTGTTACATTGTAAGAAGCACTCGAGACAGCTGTTTGTATGGAACTGTTCTTAGAGAGCTGACACTGGAAATAGGGACAATGATTGACACATCAGACAACCAATTATTCAACAACAACAAGTATAAATCCTATATCGTAAACTTCCTGTGTAAAATTGGACGGACACACGGCGCAAAGTGTGTGCAACTATGGTTACGTACCGTTGAGCCACTTGGGGAACGTCGACAGGAGAATTGAACTGAACTGAACTGAACTCCTGTGTAAAATATTGACATGGATACCGTAGTCATTAAACAAAGCCTTGATAAAAAGAAAAGATCATTGAGGCACTGTAGTTTCTTATCAAAATACCATTTCGACAACTATGTTCACAGAGACATTGGGTTTGTCCGAACTTAACATGTTCATGAATAAATTTCGGACCCGTTTGTTAAAACTGATAAAGCCAGGATTATGTGTTTCTTTAAAACTTGGGGGTGGCCGATGGAGCAATGGTGCTTGGTAACTTTCGGTGCCAGGGCGCCCTACTAGTAGGGCAAGGGCCTACTGGCCTACTGTGCTTGCAGTATGTGTGGGTGGTGGTTTGGACATTTTTTCTCCGGCCTTTCATTTCTCTCTTCTTTCTCCCTCTCTCTGGCAGACGGCCCGATATAGACTGAAATACTGTCTCAAACGGCTGTTAAACCCAAACCAACCAACCAACAGAGGTTTTTAGCATGTGCCCTTTTGGTTTAGAAATAATAAGTGAAATTCATAGGTTCTGGAATTATTCTATTAGCTTACTTAAGACACCAAAGCCATTTAAACGCCTTCTGTTCTGTGTATGTGTAAAATCGGGCAATTTATGAAACTTGTTTTCTCTTGAATTCGTGACACCCTGCGCTAACTGCTGTAGTGCTTCGTGTATAAATCTACCAGTCCAGCAGGCTAGTGACGTTGAAATGGTGTCATTTCGACGTCATGTGCCCGCTTGGAGTTTACCATACCATAAAAATTCTAAAAATTAGGATGCCTGAAAATACCGTAATTGTCCTAAATGTAGAAGAGTGTTGTTTTACAATGCAGTAATTGTCTTACAGGTCCAGATGGAAAGGCAACCCGTGTAAACCCTGATCAGGCTGCTCCTTTAGGAGCAAACTGATCTGGGTAGGCACTATTTGCTTAAATCTATCTGTCCCAATATTTTTATTTTCAACGAATACGGCGACCGTCTCACTTCAGAAAGTTTGCCCTGTAGTTACTGCATGATATCAAGTTACGTCAGTTAAAATATTTTATCTGCATAATTGAATTGAGTCATCAAATAAATCAGCCCGGTTTCATTCACATTTTCTATTTCTTTTTCTTGAATAATTCTTTTTGTCAATCTGTCAGTTTCTAACTTGCATTTGATTCTGCCTTTACAGGAAGACTGAAATTTACGTTAGCTAACTGTCACGCGTTAGAGCAGGGGAAATTTGCAAAGTTTTGAATTTGTAATTTTCATTATGTTTCTTTTCATTGATTAAAGCCATAACCTAACGTTTTCTATAGTTTCACTGTCTTCACGAATTTATGGTGTATGTACTTGTATATACAACCCGGTGACTTTTTTCCTCCCCTTTTACAAAAGAAGACAATTTTGTGACTTTCTGTTTGCTTCATTGCACTAGGAAACTTACAGCACTTAGACTTTCCTATAAGAGTGAGAATGGAGGCAAAATCAAGATGGCAGAGTTGATTCACCGGATAGAATACCCAATCACCTTAAATCCATCGAATGGAATGACCGTAGGTATTGGGTGGGATGAAGGGATGGATGCCTCGCTATTTTACGTCCTTTTCAATAGTATTTCAGTCATATCAGGTGACGATAAGACGGTGTGTGGAATGGAACACAGTTTATGGTTGGACAGATTACCGCCTTCATGGGTATTGGGTTGTAAATAAAATGTGCTCTGAAACAACCTGACACCTGATGCATACGAAGGCAACCAAGCACGTCTCAATTTTGTCTTTGCCATTGCACCACTGAGTAATGACAACATCCTTGAGATACTCGTTTGACTCTTGCCTTAATCCTCAGCTGAGGTAACACCCCCTTGTATATATGTATATACAAAGGCTGTTTAGAAACGAAAAAGAGTCATAGTTATGAAACGAAAAAGAGTAATAGTTACAAACGGCCTGATGACCGGGTCGTTTGGTAACTATGACTCTTTT